>VDFB02140458.1:0-45849 GCA_007258455.2 Sequoia sempervirens
GTCTCTTCTCTGAATCATCTTTTCCTGTGTCTTATCTGTGAGTGCTGCGAGTTGTCTCTTATGTGATTTCCTTTTTTTTTTTTCTCTAAACAATGTCTGGTGGAAAATAATGATATATCGGCTCTTCAAGAAATTTAGAATCCCAATAATATTATTTCGCTGCCAACATCCGCTTTTCTTTCTATGGTATTTTTTTTTTTAAAAAACGCGGCTCTTCAAACGCAAATACGTCTTCTAAGCTGCTCCCGCAAATTAAAATCGCTGCTTTATTTTTTCTGATGAAGCCCGATATATGTAAATCATTCTCTAAAGCGCCGATAATTTACGACTTCCATGAATAAAATAATCGTCTTCCTTTGTCTTTTTCTATTATCGGCCTGGAGAATAAATCACGATATGGATTGTTGCTATGATAAAGTCGTTTCCATTATATCTTGTAATCTTTTGTCTCTATCTGGCTGCACAGTCATCGGATATTTGTCTTTTTATACAGATTCTTGTCGCCTCAAGAAGGTATCATCTATAAATCCCCTGAGCTTGTCTTTTAGTCGGATGCCCAAGCATACTGACAAGAAGGTCCCAACACGTCTCCAGGAAAACGATTCCTCCTTTTCGACTTTCTTATTTCTGTTAGTTTCAATTCTCCAGAATGTTAAGCTGAAAGCTCTTTTAAGCTTTTCCACGCCTTGAGAACAGAACAATTCCTTTGAAAGTTCAGATGCAATAAACCTCGGGTCTGTATAACAATTTCTGAGTTGATTCTTAAATAAAACAGAGCCCTTATGCTGAAAGTCTGAAATTTCAACCCCTGACAAGACTGAAATTTTTTCGATTCGTGAACCAACACAGGATGGCAGGATTGAGGCTCTGATACCACTGTAGAAACCCCTGTTCTCCTTGATTCTCTGAAACTATCTGGATTGCTAATTTTTGAACGTTTTTATTGAATAAACCATTGAAGTGCGATTTTGAAAGAAATTGCATATAAATTTAAATGAAATAATACAGCTCTGGAAACAACATAATCTATTTTGAATACTGATGCCAGACTATTATATTAATCTTCTGAAATGATTACAAATATGATCCGATAACATGCAACTAAAAAGGCAACGATATTTTGATGAAAACCTGATTATTGCAGCAAGCTGAAAGAAACTCTGTGAACGTTCTGTGATAACTTCTGAATGAAGATATCTCTCTGAATGCAATAGATTAGCTGATATTTCACAGCCTCTGAACTGCAACACTAAAGATGGCTCGTTCTCCAATGCCTGTAGACAACTGAAACCCTTGGCTTCGTTCTCCAGAAGAAGACTTGATCAAAAATCAATTTCATAACATAATGAGCTCAAATCCCAATGAAACCCTTATATCTCCTCAAGAGTTCGAATTTTCTCAATTAGGTTTTATTTAAATAAATTCGAACTTTTCTTTTTAATTTTTCAATAGTTTTCGAAAGCACTTTTAATTATAAAATATAATTAAAAGTGGCCCCTTCAATGATGGGCGACCCCTTTAGCAAAAATCACTTAAGTTATAATGAAATATTATAACTTTATATTATAATGCTCCAGTAATTAATATTTAATTAATTTAATTAAATATTAATATCTCTCATTATTTATCCGATGCCCAATCCGTCTGAAGCTGTCGACTGAGGAAGTGATTCTGAACGCTGCCAAATCCCTACTGCTAAAAATAGCAGGGGTCCCACGCTGACTGCCAAGAACTGCTAAAAATAGCAACTTCTGCAAAAAGCGTCCGAATGAGCCCGAACGAAAGCCAACTGATCAAGAACTGCCAATCTGAAGCTGAGCCAACTCCAACTAGACCCTCTATACCATCCATCAACCTACGAGGGTCGCATAATAGGCTAACTCTTACGAACTCTGATGCTCGCCAAAAAATGGGGACATTACAAATGGTTATGAGTTACAGACTAATTTCTACGTGGTCAACATGGGTGAGATGAACATTGTGTTGGGTATGAAGTGGCGCTTGGACTTGGGAGAATTTACCCTGAACTTACCTAAGATGGAAATGAAATTTGAGGTTGATGGCAACAAATATGTGTTGAGGGGAATTACAAATGGGAGCTTGCATTCTATCTCTTTGTGTGGGAGCATGGACAAGAAGAGGAAGAAAGAGGTGATTTAGGAAGAGCGTGAGATGATCTACAATCCATTGTTCGAGATTGATGCTACGTGGTCATATGATAATCCACTCTTTGAGTTAGATGTTGATCACTCACTTGGTTCCAATCCAGAGATAGACATTGATTGTAGCATTTGTGATCCTTCCAATGCATTGGGATTGCAAATAGGGCTCGCTGAGGAGATTTTAGAGGTGTACATGGTGAGGAGTGCCTACAGCTTCACATTTGATCCTCATGTACATGATTTATTTCAAATGCATAGTTCAGTGGCGCATGGGATGGACAGTTTGTTTGATAGCTTACCTTGCACAAAGATTGTAAACAAATATGGTCAATCTTTTGAGTTGCTTCCTTTTGAGATTCATACTCCTATGACACTTGATGGTGAGATTGAGTAGATTCAGCAGGGTCAGTTAGTTGTGTTGGTGGTGTTATAGGAGCGGTTTAGTGATAGCATGGACATTATACAGATCTTCCCTTGGGATCCAGGTGGGAGAGAGTTTTGCTTGTAGCTGTAAATTGCTTGGGGACAAGCAATTTCAGGGAGGGTGAACTGTAATGTCCCCATTTTTCTTGCCTGATGTTGCTTGTGATTGATGGTTCCTGGACTCAGTGGAATTGGGAGAAATATGGGAGATAATAATTAAATTAATTATTTGTAAGGTTATTAATAAATAAATATTATAAAGTAACCTTATATTTAATTAATTTAATAAAGTGACTAAAATAAAATATTATATCATAAAGTCACTAAAATAAAATAATATTATTGTTCTAGAAGCTTCTTGAAGTTGGATTGAAAAAGTATAAAAGAAGAACAAGTCAAGCTTCTAGGCATCCAGGAATTGTTATTTGAATTTAATGAATCTTTGTGGAGCCAAGGGTTTTTGCACAATTTTGACTTTGGTCTTTGGGAACGAAAACTCCCATAGATTAGCATAACTGAGGTGGTGAAATATTCCTCCGAAGGGTTGCAGCTGAGAGAAAGATACTTCAGTCTTTCTATTGTGCTTCATTGCAAAATTTTTGTGGCCAATGGCCAAAATTTTGAAGTTTTCTCATAGTCGATTTGGAGAAGCATATTAGCATCTATTTGTGAGTATTGCTTGCATTGGCATCATTGAATAAAGAGCAGATTGGAGGCAACTACAGTCCGATATCTATTTTTAGATTGCATCGATTATTGGCATTGAAGATAAAGGTCTGATAAAAAGTCGCAGAAGTCTGATATAATTTCCAGATTCTCCATCATCATATTGGAGGGGGACGATTTTATTCAGGGAGTTTTCTCAAAGCATTGATTTCACTCCCTAAGGCTGGGCGCTCCATCCTTGAGGCCTCTACATTACGTTGCATGCTTGGAGAGGGTGAAAAGAGCTGCATATTAATTTATATCAGCATTCTATGTCATGACAGGGACAGCTACATAAGGTGATTGATTTGCATTGTGGAGGGTACATTTGGATCTGTCCTTGATTGCTATCCCATTATCCATGAAAGGCGTCTCCAATACGCCAGGTTTCATGCATTTCTTATTCATTTTCAGACTATGCAAATAAGTTGTAAGTGGCTGCCATTAATCTTCAGAATTTACAGTTGTAAGCCAAAAGTCTTCGCATTCATTTCATTGCATTGTAATCAGTCATATTATCAGTCTATTGCATTTCCAATATAAGGAGAAATAAGGTTGTTTCCAGCTTATATATTGTTATGTAGTTGCATACCGACTGTTTGATAAAATACCAGTTGGCTGTAGGTGACCATTTTATGCCTAGTTCATTTATATGCATAGAGAAAATACAAAAAGTAACTGCATCTTCATCTTAGATCATTGCTTAGACATTGTAGTATTAAATTGCAAGCTTTAAACTTCATTTGAAGCCATTCCAAGCAAGCGAGCAAACTGAAAATACAGAAACAACAAAGTAAAAAGGTTGTGTGCAAAGTGTTTGACAATATTCCTTGAGCCATAAACAGCAAGTTTGGGCAAGGGATATTACATTTTCTGAGAATGTTTTGCTTGATATCTTATGTGCCATTCATAGTTTTAACATACCAAGAGATAGATAACAATTATGCATAAAATAGAACTGGAAACTTGATTGAAAAAGAACACTTTCAGGTCTTATTTGCACAAAAGTTATAACAGAAAATTACAATCATCAGCCAACTTCATAATAACTCAGAAATTAACTCTCAGACCTGATTTGGGAGCACTTGACAGCCAATAGTCAACTTCAACTTGCAACGACTTTAGCCACAGGAACCACCCAACAAACCACTGCAATCTCAGCGCCTAAAAACAACGTTTCAGCCTTCACCAAAAACTTAGATCGGTCTACACATCAGCAAACACAACCTGTAGATTACCCTCAAACAGGGTGCTTGACTAAAGGGGGTGATTTGCCTTGTAAATTCAGTCCTTGCCCAGAAAATTAAAACAAACACCTGATTTGAGGTTCCTAATGAAAGCTTTCATTTGAAACAATACCCACGTTGGAAACTCATCCCATTTGAGAGTTATAACCCAAATACCAGGTTCAGTCCATGACAAAAAGTGCTCAGAAAATACTGAAAACCACCTCCAAAACACTCTGAAAACACACCAAAATGAAGCTATGCTATCACAAGCCAAACCTAGCTGTCCACACATAAAAAATACTCAAATATCTTCATCCTGTTTGACTGAAACTACACCAATGAAGCTCTGAAAGTGATCCCTAGATGAAACCACACTTCAATCAGCTAGGGTAGGTCTTGCACAACCGAAACCAGCTCCTTAATGCCAAGGGTTTTCGTCCTCAACACTTGTTTACAGACCTTTGGAATGATTCCAGTTGCATCTTCTTATGCAACCATTTCAACATACCCCAAATGAGGCTTTAAAATGAAGTTATATTCTCTCAATGAGAAATTAAGGCAACAAGATTTGAAACTTAGCTTCCCTCCAAAAACTTGCACCTTTTTACCTATGATTTTAATTAAAATTTCATTTTAAACCTTGCTTTTAGCCTCCTTGGGCATCTCCCTTATCCAACATTCTATTTTACTCGTGACACTTTAAAAACACTTAAGTTCATCAACTAGGCGCCAAGGTACAAGTTGATGTCCCCTCAGACCCTCAACGTAAAGTTATAAAATAACTTTATTTAAAATATTTCAAGAGAGGAAAAACACATATTAAAATAATCAGACCTTAGCAAACCAACACCCAAACTAAAATGACATTGCTGAAAGTAGCTTGGCCACGACTAGTTCCCAATAATAACACTAAAAACTCAGACTGGTATGAAAACTAATATTCAAAGCGACTTACTATAAATAGTAAGTGCTATAATTGGCCCCTACTAAAAATAGTAAGTCTCGCTTGAAACACCGAAAAATACCACAAAAAGGACTAACACAAAACATTAAAGCTCATCAGACAACTTCCACACATTGCCCAAATAGGAAACCGTGCACTGCTCTGCCTGCTGGACCAATCACTAAATATGGCACTTACTAAAAATAGTGTGTCAGAACCAAACTAATCAACAAGAGGACATCGAAAATGGGGACATTGAAGAGCACACAAGAAATACTGAGAGGGGGGGAGAGAAGAATGAGTATTTCAGAACTTTTTAAAACTTTAAACCAGATTAAATAGATAAATAAAAAATCAGAACATTAAGAGCATCAACAAACACCATCAATAAGATAAACACTAGGATTATGTGGAAAACCCTTTCGAGTAAAAAACCACTTCAAAATATTGCTTTTATTTATCTCAAAAGGGCACCAACCTTGATTAAATAAGTGAACACCAACTCACTGAGAGCACCAACTCTCCTTCGAAGCACCAACTCCGATTACGTTTAGTGAGCACCAACCCACCGAGAGCACCAACCCTCTTTCGAAGCACCAACTCCGAATACATTGAAGCACCAACTCCAGTGGCTGAAGAACCAACTCTAGTCTTCGAAAACAAATCTGCAAAACACTAATTTCAAGTTCTTCCTTCACATGAACTGTGAGGCTCTCATCCACATACACGCTGTCCAAAAATAGGGATTTCAGAAATTGACTTGACTAAACAAGAAACTCCCTTTGCACAATACATCTTAACAAACTTATGCAATCTGTACCTCTGGAAAATGGTACAACAACAACAAAATGCTCCCGTCCTCTATGTCTTTACCATCCTTCTTCACACAGGTCTTCATACTTTTAGACATCTTTGTATGACATTATTTGAAAACCTTCTTCATAACTTACTCAACCATAAAAGGCTCAGCACTTCAAATCACAAATAGACAACCTTCCCCAACTCTATCATGGATAAAAAATGCTCAACAATACTTCTGTTCAACAAAACTTCAAAAGAAACGATGGCAAAGGTCCAAAGCCATATTACACGACCCAACATCATATTTCTTATTTGCAATTTCAATATCTTTATATATTCGTGTCTTTCTTCATTGACTCAGCTCATACATTATTCAACACATTAGTTTTACCAAAAGTTGTATATACTCAAAAGGCTCTAACATTTCTTCTCATAACACCTGCAGCTCTCATACATATTCGACTTTGTTTTTATCATAATTCCTACTACGCCAATAATGATGAAAACACTGAAATAAAATTTAAAGAATTCAAGTCACTGTAGCCTTTGCTCACTAAATAAAAACGCTGAAGCCGTTACAATAAAGTATTCGCTGAAAAGACTCATAAGGTAAATGCCACGAAGGCAAGCAATGAATTCACGCTAGGGAGTAAAATCTGTTTAAGGATGCCACAAAGGCATAAGAAAAGCATTCAAAACTTTTAATCATTTCAAACAGCCTTATCATTGAAATTTATGCCCTTAAATGAAGCTTCCCAAAACAAATTTTTATTGAGTGTATTTTCAAGTAGAATAAAAGCATCAAACTAATTTCTGAGGAGCTTGACTATTCTCATGATAAATGCTTAACTCTTCTCTCCCACACATCTGAGCAGATGTTATCTAAGACTTCATAAAATTAAATAAAAATGAGGCGCTAGAAGTAAAAATTTTAACAGCCAGGAGCCGTCGACTCAAAACAAGGAGTTGCCAGAGAAGTTATGGTATTTACACAAAGAATAATATATTTTTAAGTTTGATTCTCCTCTTTAGTTTAGCAGCCATCAATAAAGATAATTGCAGAAACTGTTAGAAATAAATATGGCCTCCAAGTATAGAAGATGTTTCATCAATAAAATTTGAAGGAGCCGCCCAAAATAAAAAATTCGCTAAAGGAAAGAGTAGAGAAGCCATGTTTTCATCAATTTCTTTTTCCCACAAACTTCTTCAGATAGCATCTTCGGCTGCATAAGGTTTTCTAAAAATTCATGATTCTAAAAATACTCAAGGCCATGATACGAGAGGAAGTCAATATATGTTTTTAAATAAACACGTCCCTGCAAGGAGCAACACGACTTCCCTTGTTTAAAATTTTCTATGTCAGCAATTTAAATATGGTCTCCACCAAACTCTATGCATCACACAAAAATAGTCGCTCACTTTAATATCAAAACCGACTTCATTGCCAAAACACGATACTTATTGTAGCCACCAAAAACAAGGAAACCGACGCTAATAAAAGGTGTTGATAGAATTTAAAATAGTCGGTTCCAAATAAAGACTCCTGAAGAAATCACGTCCTTCTAAACCGTCACACCAATGACCAATAAAAGATTTCAGTCACCAGAAATAAAAGGCATGATATGGTCTTAAATAAATTCAGCCACATATAATGTCTGTTCCACCTTATTCAGAAATAGTCGATAGACTTAAGAGATGCCACGAATCATTTATAGAGCTGACATTGGCATTACTTAGCCACTCCAAATTCAACCCCCTGCCATGTCAATTCACATAAGCCAATACAAATCTGACTTTTCAACATTAGTTGCTGAAGCATAGAATAATATTCAACCGTCTTCTCCAAGCAATGCAAATAATCGCCTCAATAAAAGAAGATGCCTCACAAAGAGTTAGGCGTTGGCACATAAAGAGCCTTTGAAAATTCAAAGGATGACATGGCACTCTAAGTTGACTTTTCAAAATGCAGATTTGTCACATAAAGAAACCACCTCAATAGATAAACCGACACAAATCAGATTAAGAACTTGACCATTAAAAACAAATTCTAAGTTTTTAACTTGCTGAAATGACAAGTAAGCTCACAAGAAGCTTAAGTAGACACCTAGGCAGGTCAAGCAAACACCAAGGTAGGTGAAGCAGGTCAAGTAGGTCAAGCACCTCAAGCACCTGAAGTAGGCAACCAGGTAGCTCAACCTTGACATCAATGACAAACTTATTCCAACAATCTCCTGTTTGTCATTGATGGCAACCACTCTGAAACCACAACCAAACTCTGCATTAGATAACATCTCCTGAGAACAACTGATAATAACTCATGAAATCTGTACTATACTGAAACCAATCTGCTGATATGAAATAACGTTGCTCCCCCTTACTTATTTCTCCGCCTTTGACATGACATCAATGACAAACTGAAATGAATGTCATGGCATAAAGAACAATCTTGCTAATCACATGACATAAAAGTTTGAAAACCATCTTATATAAATATTGATAATATGATGAATAATCAACATCATTAGAAGCTAAAAGGTATTGAAAAACTCTCACCAAAAAACCAAAACATAAAAATAATGAGTTGTAGAACTGAACCAGCTTACATAACTGAAACAGGGCTGAAAAGATGTATCAATGAATACTCGCCCTAAGTCCGAGCACCTTCTCAAGGATGGGATGAAGTCATTGCTGACTTCTTTCTTTTGAAATCGTCAAGTCCATGATCATTAGTGGCAGCTCCACTAGATTTAGCCTTTTCAACTTTATTCTTTTTCCTCCAAACCATCTTAACCTCTTTTGCATTGTCAACGTTTTTGTTTTGCTCTGAAAAATCTGCATGATTGCTTCTACACATTTTTACAGTATGACCCAAGTTATTGCATTTGTAACAAACAACATTGTAATTCATCTGAGGACATAGGAATTCTTATTCACATTTTTGAAATTATTTCTTGCATTAACCCTACAATTTGCAGCCTTGTGATAAAAAAAATTGCATGAAAATCACTATCCATTAAAGAAAGAGTCATTGAACCTGGTTAGATGATTTTGTCTTTGAATGGGAGGTCTCCTGAAAGTGTTATTTTTGTTCTTTGAATGCGAATGCTTCAAGCAATCAGTGCAACTCTTTTGTTGTACTTATTTTTGAGACTTGGAACATTGACCATTTTCAAACCCAACTCCACTCTTGTTCTTAGGAACCTTTTGTGCATTTAAAATCTTTTCAAAGGACATAGAACTTTTCTGATTTATCTTTTCTTCACTCAGCAATGTTGATGTTTTGCTTATGTTTCTAAGAGAAACAACCTCTGCCTCAAGTCTCTCAACGTTCTCTTCTTTCACCTTTAATTGATTTATGATTTCTTCATCTATCTTCTTTCTCTCTTCAATCTACACTTTCAAATCAGCAATCAATTTTTCTGCATTTTCAATCTTATTTTTTTTATCAAACATCTTCTTTTCATCATCCTCAAGTGCTTGAGATAATTTCATTTTTGCATCTCTTTCTTCTTGTAACAACAGCTTCAAATTATGATTTTTCTTTCTTAGCTTCTTGATTTCACTCAAGGTACAAATTAGTTCTCCTTCAAGATTAACTTCAGCTTCTTCATCACATTCTCCATCATATTCTTCATCATATTCTTCATTGTTGAAACCTTCGTCAGAACCACCAATAGTAGTGGACTTTTTGTCATCTCCCTTCTTCCAATCCTCAGAGATTACCTCTTTTTCAGCAGATGGATCAGAAATAGTACTCAGTTTATAGGATGTAAGAGTGCCACGAAGCTCATTAATAGTTAACTTACCAAACTTTTTCATTTCTTTAATCTCTGAAACTTGTGCATTGAAACGCATGGGAAGAGATTTCACAATCTTCTGAACATCTGTAGATTCTTCAACCTTCTCTCCAAGGCTTTTGATAGTATTTAAAACTTCATCTACACGCTGGAAATAATCAGCAATGCCTTCATCTTCCAACATGCTGAGATTTTCTATATCACCTTCATACATTCTCCGAAGCTTATTCCAAATCTTCTGAGCAGAGTCACAATGCACTACCTTCACAATTATTGTTTTTGACAAGCCACTTAAGATAGCATTCATGGCTGTTGCATTAATCTCAAAAGCTTCCTTTGTAGCCGCATCAGTCGGAGGAGTTGATGGGATTGTATATCCAGTTTTTACACTTCTCCAGACATCAAGATCAGGAGACATAATGTAAGTTCTCATACGAATACTCCAAAAAGCATAGTTAATACCATTAAACATAGGAGCTCCAATCTTCTCAAACGAACCCATGTGTGCAACCAGAATCTATCTCCAAGCTTTTAAGCTCACTTCTAGAGAATCGTGGCTTTGATACCAATTGAAGAGCACACAGGAAATATTGAGAGAGGTGGGGGGGGAGGTGAATCTGTAATGTCCCCATTTCACGACACCTATTAGTTGGGTTTGTTTTGGGAACATTTACTATTTTTAGTAAGTGCTATTTTTAGCAGGGGGCCTGGTATAGTACTCCAGTCAGTGGTGAGCCATCTCGGGCGTCTCAATTTCTCTCCAGCTCAGGGTTTAGGGTGAATTACTTACTATTTTTGGAACTTACTAAAAATAGTAAGTTAATTAGGGTTGACTGAACTTGGCAGGCTAGCCCTGGTTAGGCTAGTCAATGTGCACATTCAAAGGATCAAGTCACTTCGGGAGATTATTTTAATATTTGAGGCACTTTGGGAAATGTGTTTTTAAAAGTGACTTTATAATGTTTAATTAAAAAGGGGCCATAAGGGGACTCAATTAAAAAATGGACCAAGGGCGCCTACTGTAATGACTCGAAGTTGTTTAAAGATAAGTAATATAATATCTCATTTGGGTGCCCCAACTATGGAGGTAAACAGATTTAAAATTAATTTAAATCAAATTTATGGAGTTTTTGGAGGCAAACTAGGGTTGCTGGAGAAAACTAATTAAAAGTTCATTTTGGAGGCTTTTTTCATTATGGGTGTTTGATATTTTGAATGCTGGGGTTCTGGAGCTTGGCTCAGAGCTGGATTTTGACTTGTGGAGACGAAAACCTCTTCAAGATCGCCTCTCTTTGTGTGTGAAAGACCACATCAAGTGAGGATTTGGGTGAGCTTCATTCAGGAGCTTCATATGTGCTTCAAGATTGAGGATTTTGGGTTATGATGCAGATTTTGGATCTGTTTTGAAGTGAAATCTATTGGTTTTGGCTTGCAATCATTTGTGAACAAGTTGGGAACAATTTCTCATCATTTTGGTGGTGATTTGAAGTAATTTTGAGTTTCTTCATTGTGCCCTCTGTTGTCCCTAATTTTTGACTTGCAAAAAATTGGGATAACCTATTAAAATTTTGATAAAATTTGAAAATTTTCTCATCTAAGGCATGTTTTACGAGGCACAAAGCTTAGAAAATTTCAGTTTTGGGTCTATAGTCCTTTTGGCTAACATTTTTCACTCACTCTCGTTCGTTTTCATGAAATTTTGAGTCATTTTTAGTGCATTTTTGGTCCATTTCGGGTTTTTATGGCTTCATTGCAAGTAGGAGTTTTTGAGCTTGACTGCAAGTCAATAATAGGAACTTTTTGTGTCTATTGCAAGTCGCTTTGTTTTTATTTTTCTCATTTTAAGTCAATAATATGAACTTTTTATGTACCTTGCAAGTGTAGGAACTTTTTAAAGTGATTACAAGTTACTTTTTAAAAATGAAACTTGCAAATGCTCCAAAAAAGTCCGATTTCACTTAAGTTACTTGCAATGACTTTAAAAAGGTCCAACTTCTTTTATTTGTACTTGTTTTTGCTCATAAAAAGCCCGATTGAAGTTATTTCACTTAAATAAACTTGTTATTGGCATCTAAAGGCCCGATTCAAGTCTTTTAATGAAAAACCACTTGCATTTGTTCCTTCAAAGCCCGATTACACTTGGTTCGAACTTGCAACTGGGTTTAAAAGTTCCGATTTCAAGTTTTGATCATTTCCAGTCATTTGTTGCTTGATCTGAGTCTTGAAATCTCCGACGCCATTAATGGAGGAGGTAGGTCATTTGAAGTTTGATTTGGTCTCCCTCTTTTCATGACGCCTTAGCAATGAAATCGGATCTTCAGCGATAATAAATGGATCAAGCTTCTTTTGCTGCGTTTTTTCAAGGGGTCTAAGGTTTCTTCTTCTTCTTAGTTTGCAATTTCTTGTCTCGGGTATGTTCTTCTTTGTTCTTTGTGATTTGCTTTTATTTTAAAGTTTTCATTTCAATGTCATTTGCTAAACATGTTTCCTTTCATAATGAAACGCGTTTTATTCTTTCCATTTTCTCAACGCATTCTATAGCAAATGTTTGACATTTCCATTTCATTCCATATACGTTTTCCTTTCATCCCATCTCCAAACGTATTCCATTTCATTTAAAACGTTTTACATTATTGTCATGGAATGATATTCTCATTTCGTCCGCCATACATTTGCTTTTCCACTTCAAATGCCTTCATTTCTAAACGTGTTTTCATTATTGAAAATGCCATTCAATAAGAAACGTATTTCTTGGTTGAAAAACATGTTTCTTATTTTCTGTTATCTTTCATTCGCCATACATTTTCATTCGCCCTTCATTCATTCCATTCCATTTGACCTGCATCTCATTTCATTTCACATTCACATTTCATTCCATCTCATTACCATTTTCTAAAAAAAGAAAAGAACAAAAAATGATGCTTTTATAAGCAAATCGGGTTTTTGTCAATACATTGCAAGTAGGAAGTTTTGATATAGAATACAAGTCAAAAGTTTTGAAAAGTAACTTGCAATGGTTTCCTAAAATCCCGAAATACACTATTTACTTGCTGTCAACCTTCCAAAACCCGAAATTCACTTGTGAGCCCATTTTTGCATCAATTTATCCCTTCCCTTGTCAGTCTTGATTACACACATGATCTATCAAACCAGCAAATCAAGGCATGGGCATTGTTTCATAACAATTTTATCTTGAATAAGGTGTTATAGGTTTTTCATCAATGATACAAAGGAAGAACAACAACATGATGAAGCCACACAAGGAGTTGAATAAGTGACATGATTTAGTTTGAGTCATGTCTTGGACACTTAGAATAATTTCAATTATGCATTTGTAATTTTGTTTTGACAAATTACATGTAAAATCAGAAATTGTAATGGCAAGTGGCCATGCTACTCGCATTATTGAAGATTGTAATTACATGTAACCAAATTACAAGTCAAAATAAATTAGGACTGTAATTTGGAATAAGTCAACTGCAGTTAGTTAATGGTTGAGAGAATTTCTCAAGTTAGTTGGGATCCTCCCACCTTTTTCTCAAGGCTTCTCTCCTATAAATACTTGAGGGGTCTATTGTAATATTTATCTTTTGGCAATGCAACAAAATTCTGCCAATTTGTGTATGCATTCTAAGACTTTGATTTTAGATGTAAATCGGATTGCAATCAATAAAGAAAACAAATTGCTTCCAAACTTTGTGTTGGTACAGATTGTGATGTGATAACATTATTTGGAATTGATTGTGAGTTTTCTGGTGTTATACAAGAGAGATTTAAACTCAATCTTGCAAACTTTGAGCTGCAAATTGTGTTTAAAGTTTTAGATTGGTTTTCATATTTGATACTATAGACTTTGAGTTGTTTGTCACGTTTGAAGCTATTGTAGAATGCTCAAGCAAAGGGGTAATTTGCAGACTTTGTGTTGCTTTTATTTTCTATGTTTGTGCATTAAAAGTACATCATGTAGTTAGATTTTGAGCTGCTACATACTATACTTGGTTACCAGAAAATCATCTAAAAAGGTTGATAGGAGAGTAAGTTGTCAAAGACTTTGTGCTTTCAATTTGTTTTCCCGTCCCGGAGGAGCAACGAAGGACTTTGTGCCTTTATGGAAACTTTGCTTCTTTATTTGTTTACTTCATAAATCATTTATGCTTTCAGCTGTGATTCTTTTTTGAAACAAGAGAAAAGAATAAGTGTCTTTTCTGGAAAAAGAGAACAAGACAGAGTTTCACCCAGATTTAGAATAGATTTATAGTTAGAATTTATTTCTGAATTGTTACAATAGAAAGCAAAGGGGGAGCCTTCCCTTTGAAAATAGGAGAGTTTATTTCATACACTGTGGCTGAAACCACCATTTTGCTAAACCTCACAAGTTTGCAAAATATTCAACCAACAGTTTTTGGCGACTCTACTGGGGATACGATACACATTCGAAAGCCTCACTCTTTCTTTTGAAGTATACCCGTGTCCTTTTTCATTGTAATTTATGTTCTTGTAAGTTTTTCAAGCTTTTACCACGGACATGTAAATGGCCGCTCAAGGTCCTTGGGGAAATGCTTTTAAAACTTACAAGAACATAAATTGCAATGAAAAAGGACACGGGTATACTTCAAAAGAAAGCGTGAGGCTTTCGAATGTGTATCGTATCCCCAGCAGAGTCGCCAAAAACTGTAGGTTGAATATTTTGCAAACTTTTGAGGTTTAGCAAAATGGTGGTTTCAGCCACAGTCTGTGAGATAAACTCTCCTATTTTCAAAGGGAAGGCTCCCCCTTTTTTACTAACTAAAATAAATTTGGGTGGAACGATAATCTTTCCTCTTATTTTAGGAAAGATTAAATCCTTTTCTCTTTTCAGAAAAGTGACATTAACTTTTAAATAAACTTTTACAGCAGCTTGCAATAAAATAAAGAGAAAGGAAATGAAGTTTATTGAAAGCTCAAAGACTTCTGTCACTTCCTTCGGGACGAGAAAACAATTTCAAGCACAAAGTCTTGAAAATCTGAGATCCTATCTACCCTTTTGAAAGATAATCTAATGATAATATACAACATAAGACAGGACAAAGTCTGCAAGTATGATGTATCTATTAACTACTACAAATGGGAATTATTACGAGCACAGAGACTTGCAATTTTTCTTAACTTATAGACTCAAATTATGAATTCAACCTTCAACATTCACAGCACAAAGTCTGCAAATATTTCAATTGAAGCTCTCCTTAGCAATCTTCCACAATCTCCAAATAATCACAAAGTAATGCTCCAAAATGACATAAGAACACAATGGATGCAAAGTAGGACTTCAACACAAAGTTTGAAATTTCCAACTCTTTGATATTACTTGAAAAAGGACAACTTATAACTATAAAGCTCAAAGTCTTTATGAGTACAAAATTCTGCAGAATTTTCTTGCTTGCCAAAAAGATATCAATTACAAAGGACTCCCTCAAGTATTTATAGGAGAGAGGTCATGAGAAAAAGGTGGGAGGATCCCAACTAACTTGAGAAATTCTCTCAAGCACCAACTACTTGCAATTGACTTATTCCAAATCACAGTCCTAAATTATCTTGACTTGTAATTTGATTACATGTAATTACAATCTTCAATAATGCGAGTAGCATGGCCACTTGCCATTACAATTTCTGACTTTACATGTAATTTGTCAAAACAAAAATTACAAATGCATAATTGAAATTATTCTAAGTGTCCAAGACATGACTCAAACTACATCATCCTTCATCTGCCATGATCTTCATGTTGCTTCAGGATTTTAGAACTTGAAGTATTCAGGATTGGTGAAGACATCTAGAACTTGGAACAGGAATTTGCATTCTTAATGATCTTTGTGTCCTTGGCGAACTTCAACTTTATCATAGGCTTGGAGTAGTATCATTTCTTTAGGAAGGAAGTTCTTCTCTTCGTTGCCTTCTTTTTCCATGCTTGATTTACTTTGTCCCTAGATGGTTTCATGAGGATTATTGACCTTCGGGCTGCTCCATGAATTATTGTTGTATCTCTTGATCCATTATTGGCAAAGGATAATTGTCTTTAAGCGACAATTGATTGAGATTTCGAAAATCAACTCAGATACGTATCTCTCCATTCTTCTTACGAACTGGAACTATATTAGCTATCCATGTTGAATGATGGATATGAAAGATAATTCGTGCCTCTAGCATTTTCTGAATTTCGGAGTAAATAGTACCTGAGATTTTAGGATTATACTGGCGTTGCTTCTGTTTGAATGGTACTGCATCCAGCTTCAAAGGAATTTCATGTTGCACTTTTTTAGGTTGAAAAGACTTAAGATCATCATAAGAATAGGCCAACACATCACTGTATTGACGTAAAAGTTGAATGAACTAATCCTTTTCCTCAGAAGTACAATTATTGCCAATATTGACAAACTTTGGATTTTCTTCTGATCCAATATTATATTTCTCATATCCCATATGAGAATCAGAATTTACTTCCTGTTGTTGGCTTTTAATATAGCGATAATGATTATCAAAAAGTCTTCCCAGTGAAACCAACCCTTTAGGAATTTTATTACCTTTCAGCTGTAGAATTTCTTCATCTGGCTCCGATGAAGTATCTGACATTGAATCTGAAGAAGAAGAAGAATTACTTCCTTTAAAATACGGCTGTTTAATTTATATGATATCGATAATTAATGAAGAGGCACTTCATTAAATAATATGTAATTATTATTGGTTTAGCCAACTTCTCCTTGGCGCGATTTTTGAAGAGTCACATTCTTTTGTTGAGGCCGACTTGATGGTTGAAGAGTTGTGTCGTCTCTCTGCACCGTATATATCATTGATGCTGCTTGTTCATTTGATCATTCATTCATCTATTTCGTTTGCATTCATTCCTTAATCATCTTCAGATCGAATCAAGTCAAGTGCGAGTGAGTAAGAAGCTCTTCAAGTGTAGATCATGTTATTGTGAGAAGGCTAGGTATTATCATTGTGAATTACATCTTTGTATTGCTGTGCTTGCATCAGTCTTTGGTGCATATTATTGGACTCTTTATCGGCCTTCATTTTAAAGAAGTTTCCTTTGAGATTCAATAATATAAGTGATATTATTGGCTGGGTTTTTCTCCCTCAAGAGGAGGGTTTTCCCAGGGTATTTGCTGTGTCTTGTGTTGAATTTTTGAATTAATTTCTGTTCATATAAATCTGATCTTTAAATTTAACAGTGAGAAATTGAGAACACAGAAAAAAAAGAAATTCAGATTGGGGGTTGGCCATTACAGAATAAGTATTTCAGAATTTTTTATAACATTAAACCAGATTAAACAGATAAATCAGAAATCAGAACATTAAGAGCATCAACAAACACCATCAATAAGATAAACACCAGGATTATGTGGAAAACCCTTTTGGGTAAAAAACCACGGCAAAATATTGCTTTTATTTATCTCCAAAGGGCACCAACCCTGATTACATAAGTGAGCACCAACTCACTGAGAGCACCAACTCTCCTTCGAAGCACCAAATCCGATTACGTTTAGTGAGCACCAACCCACTGAGAGCACCAACTCTCTTTCAAAGCACCAACTCCGAATACACTGAAGCACCGACTCCGGTGGCTGAAGCACCAACTCCAGTCTTTGAAAACAAATCTGCAAAACACCAATTTCAAGCACTTCCTTCACATGAACTGTGAAGCTCTCATCCACATATACGCTATCCAAAAACAGGGATTTCAGAAATTGGCTTGACTAAAGAAGAAACTCCCTCTGCACAATACCTCTTAACAAACTTATGCAATTTGTACCTCTAGAAAACGGTACAACAACAGCAAAATGCTCCCGTCCTCTATGTCTTTTGTTGGAAATGTTGTCATTGATGTCAAAGGCATATAAGAGATTGTTAGAATTGCATCATTGATGTCAAGAAAGGGATGCATTGTCTAAGTTTGATATCATGAAGTTTAAACTTGTTTGAGTGAAGTTGACTTCTTTGTAGAGAAACATATGGGTTAACCATAGACATTCAATGGTAATTTAAAGCCAATTACATAAATCAATGTAGACTTGAATATATCATGTCTCTTATGAAGAAGGGAGTACACTAGAGCAACAGTAATATCAATGGAAGCCCAAAGTTCTCATCAAGTTGCTTTTGGACAGCATTAAGGCCATCGAGTCACCAATGACAAGCAGCAATATAATCATTTGGATGCAATGGAATAAATGACACCAAGAGGATAAACAGATTAAAAGAAGGCAACAAACAGCATATGAATAAATCGATTCAAAAATCTGAAGAAACGTCTTCAGCATAAAAGATGTGATTAGCGCTGTCTAAAGAAAATTAAATTATCTGAAAGCAAATAAAGACAAAGCAGTGAGTCAGATAAAAGTTGAATAAGACAAAAAAGGGGAGGCAATGATTCCTATAAGAAAAGTATGCAGCGAATGACTTAAGGAAGTAAATAAGACAAAAGGTAGAAAAAGACGAATTAAGAATAAGACAAAATAAGTCTTATCCATGTAAGACAATATATCTTTAGTAAAACAATACTTTAATTGCTGTTGTTGATATTTGAAAAGGCACGATAATGAAGTGGTGCGATTAAATAAAAAGGAGATAGTTTACTTTTAAATGGTGCAATTCACAATTTGAAAAGGTGCAAACTTTAGTTTTCAAAAGGCAGATTCAAAGAGACATATTGCTCCAACAAAGGGTCGCCAATGCTTGACCAAAATATATATATATGATTCAAACTCAGATTTGAAGATGTGTGTGGTGTGAAAGACATAGAAGAATATCATAGACACCAAACAAATGAAAAGCAAAATTTAAGAAGATTATTTACAGATTTGTTAGTGAAAAGACATGATTGTTTAAATGGTTGTATCCATTTCAAGAGGTTGCATCCATTCATAGAATCACTAAAGACATAAAGGCAAGTGGAGAAATTGTGTGTGAGGGTGAGAATGAGAATGTGAAATAAAAGAGCAGAGTTAAAGGATTTGTGTGAATCTTAAAAAAGCATCATATATCACAAAGAAGAATGAGAGTGTGAATGATTGTGACTATGCAGATTCTATAAGAAGAACATGAGAAGATAGGATTGCAGTTTTGATGTGCAGAGTCTTTTGTGAAGATATATTTCAGATTTGTGAAAAAGATCATCATCTATTGCAGAGGTAAGACAAGAAGATAGATTGTACGTGTTGAGCAAATTTGTATGGAAAGAATATAAGAGGCAAATTTGTATGAAGAGAATATAAGAGGCAGATTTGTATAGTGAATTCATCATATGCTGATTTATGTGAACATCATTCAAGAAAGATAAAATCAAGAGGAAGAGTGATTGTATTGTCCATCATCTGTTGAAGAAGCAACATTGAAGGTGGAACATTGTTCTTGAAGTTATTATTTTTGCTAAGTTGGTGCTTGGCAAGCGGGGGTTGGTGCCTACAAACATTAGGGGTTGGTGCTCCTTGTAGGTTGGTGCGTACTAAATCAGATTAAGGGGTTGGTGCTCCTTGTCGGTTGGTGCCTACTAAAACACAAAATTGATGATTCAAGTAGGTTGGTGCCTACAATCTTTGTAATTTCATATAAAAACATAAAATACAATTGCTGGTGTCAACTTGATCATATTGTGTCTTATTGCATAGTTGATATTGTGTTGAAGTTTAAAAGTTGATAAAGTTGAGAGGGTAAAAGTTTGTTGATATACTGATTCACCTCCCCCACCCACCTCCTCTCAATATATCTTTGTGCTCTTCATCTTTACCATCCTTCTTCACATAGGTCTTCATACTTTCAAACATCTTTGTATGTCATTATTTGAATACCTTCTTCATAACTTACTCAACCATAAAAGCTCAACACTTCAAATCACAAATAGACAACCTTCCCCAACTCTGTTATGCATAAAAAATTCTCAGCGATACTTCTGTTCAATAGAACTTAAAAAGAAATGATGGCTATGGTCCAAAGCCATATTACACGACCCAACATCATATTTCTTATTTGCAATTTCAATATCTTTATATATTTGTGTCTTTCTTCATTGACTCAGCTCATACATTATTCAACACATTAGTTTCACCAAAAGTTGTATATACTCAAAAGGCACTAACATTTCTTCTCATAACACTTGCAGCTCTCATACATATTCGACTTTGTTTTTATCATAACTCCTGCTGCGCCAATAATGATGAAAACACTGAAATAAAATTTAAAGAATTCAAGTCGTTATAGCCTTTGCTCACTGAATAGAAACCCTGAAGCCGTTACAGTAAAGTATTCGCTGAAAAGACTCATAAGGTAAATGCCACGAAGGCAAGCAATGAATTCACGCCAGGGAGTGAAATCTGTTTTAGGATGCCACGAAGGCATAAGCAAAGCATTTGCAACTTTTAATCATTTCAAACAGCCTTATCATTGAAACTGACGCCCTTAAATGAAGCTGACCAAAATAAATTTTTACTGAGTGTATTTTCAAGTAGAATAAAAGCATCGAACTAATTTTTGAGGAGCTTGATCATTCTCATGATAAATGCTTAACTCTTCTCTCCCACACGTCTAAGCAGATGTTATCTGAGACTTCATATAATTAAATAAAAATGAGGCGCTAGAAGTAAATATTTTAACAGCCAGGAGCTGTCAACCCAAAACAAGGAGTTGCCAGAGAAGTTATGGTATTCACACAAAGAATAATATATTTTTAAGTTCAATTCTCCTCTTTAGTTTAGCCACCATCAATAAAGATAATTGCAAAAACCATCAGAAATAAATATGGCCTCCAAGTATAGAAGACGTTTCATCAATAAAATCTGAAGGAGACCCCCAGAATAAAATATTCGCTGAAGGAAAGAGTAGAGAAGCCATGCTTTCATCAATTTCTTTTTCCCACAAACTTCTTCAGATAGCATCTTCGGCTGCATAAGGTTTTCTAAAAATTCACGGTTCTAAAAATACTCAAGGCCATGATACGAGAGGAAGTCAATATATGTTTTCAAATAAACATGTCCCTGCAAGGAGCAACACGACTTCCCTTGTTTAACATTTTCTATGTCAGCAATTTAAATATGGTCTCCACCAAACTCTATGCATCACACAAAAATAGTCGCTCACTTTAATATCAAAACCGACTTCATTGCCAAAACACGATACTTTATTGTAGCCACCAAAAACAAGGAAACCGACGCTAATAAAAGGTGTTGATAGAATTTAAAATAGTCGGTTCCAAATAAAGACTCCTGAAGAAATCACGTCCTTCTAAACCGTCACACCAATGACCAATAAAAGATTTCATTCACCAAAAATAAAAGGCATGATATGGTCTTAAATAAATTCAGCCACATATAATGTCTGTTCCACCTTATTCAGAAATAGTCGATAGACTTAAGAGATGCCATGAATCATTTATAGAGCTGACGTTGGCATTACTTAGCCACTCCAAATTCAACCCCCTTCGATGTCAATTCACATAAGCCAATACAAATTTGACTTTTCAACATTAGCCGCTGAAGCATAGAATAATATTCAACCGTCTTCTCCAAGCAATGCAAATAATCGCCTCAATAAAAGAAGATGCCTCACAAAGAGTTAGGCATTGGCACATAAAGAGCCTTTGAAAATTCAAAGGATGACATGGCACTCTAAGTTGACTTTTCAAAATGCAGATTTGTCACATAAAGAAACCACCTCAATAGATAAACCGACACAAATCAGATTAAGAACTTGACCATTAAAAACAAATTCTGACTTTTGAACCTGCTGAAATGACATTTAAGCTCACAAGAAGCTTAAGTAGACACCTAGGCAGGTCAAGCAGACACTAAGGCAGGTCAAGCAGGTCAAGCAGGTCAAACATCTCAAGCAGGTCAAGCAGGTCAAGCACCTCAAGCACCTCAAGCAGGCAACCAGGTAGCTCAACCTTGACATTAATGACAAACTTATTCCAACAAACATTACATAAAAGCAGAAGCTCATTCAACGTCGGCTTCAAACTGACAATATTAAGTTTTAATTCCAGGTAAACTTGATGACAGCATCCAACCATTTTCAAACCTTCCTAAAGCTTGCATATTCTCCGTTCAAAGTGCCAACATGGAGATGTTATAGAGAAGCTTCATTTGTCTTTTTTCCCTTAAAAGTTTAAACAGAAGAATAAAATAATAGATGTGATCATTACCCCTGAAAACTCCACTAACTCTTATATTCACTCAAATTCTAAGTTTTGGTTAAATTAATCAAATACCTCATTATTTGTAACTTAGACAAATATATATATCTGCAACTTTGTAAGAAATTCCTCAAACCCTGAAATTTGTCTTCTTGAAAGAGTTCACAAATTTCCACATCTTTTATGTGTTCTTAAATCCCTGCGTGATCTTTGAGATGAATCCACCTGCAAATGAAGTTGGATGTCCATCCAATCCATACTCTCGAGGGTTTCAATCTTCATGTTCTTTGAAAGTTGAGCTCTCAATTTGTGTGCCCGATATGATTTTCCAAAAAGATAATTAATTGCCTTCCCAAGTTACCTTTTGTATTTCACCACCACTTAATTATTTTTCCCTCATAAAGTCACTTTATTGAATATTTTAATATTTATTTGATAAAGTCACTTTATAACTCTAATTAATTAATTAAATATTAACATCCAATAATACTTTTAGGACTAATTAATATTTAATTAGATAAATCGATCTAGTGGTGACAACTTGGGAATTGGGGACATTACATATATATAAGCAGATTTTACATTTATAAAAGATTTAAGTCACCCAAGTTAGAGATATATAAAAGTTTCATTATGCAGAGATTTATGTATTCATTATAGAGTAGCAATTAATATCAATGAAGGCAATTATATATGAATCACCCATTTTAAATTATAAGAAACTTATTCTAAGAAGGATGCAATCAAGGAATTCATAAGAGTAGCGATGGATAGATAGCCAATGAGAAGATAAAAGGAAGATCATTAAAGAAAGGTTGAAGGCAGATTTGTAAGAAGGATTCATGGGAGATTTGTAAGAAGAGTTTATGGCACAATCATAAGAGGAATATATGTAGACGTAAAAGAGATGTATTTGCAGATATAATTGAGGAGGAAAATATAAAATTAGATCATTAATGGCTATTTATAAAGAACATTTATTCTCAAGAAGACAAGATTTTATTGAAGAGGTTGGTGCCTACAAATTCTATAGGTGGGCATTGGTGTCTCTAGTGGGTTGGTGCTCACAAATTGAAGTTGAGGGGATTGATGTCTCTTGTAGGTTGGTGCCTACAAAGATTGTAAAAGAGATTTATATAAAAAGCATTAATTTTGATATTGCTATCAGGATTCAATCGTGTAGTTTTACAAGTGAAACTCATTGACCCATGTTTCATGAGTAGTGGTTCACAAGAACCCATCTCTCATGATAATGAATGGTCCACTTAGCACTCATTGCATCTAGGTGATGCTTACAAAGGTGAAGCATTGGGCCTTCCCGAGATGCAATGAGTGCTAAGTGGACCATTCAACATCACCTAGATGCAATGAGTGCTAAGTGGACCATTCATTATCATGAGAGATGGGTTCTTGTGAACCACTACTCTTGAAACATGGGTCAATGAGTTTGACTCGTAAAACTACACGGTTGAATCCTGATAGCAATATCAAAATTTGACACGTTGTGGAAAATACCTCCTACTTATCAAGCATTATTTTGCTGTGGTTTTCTCCCCCAAGGATTTCCGTGTAAATCTTGGTATTTTTGTGTTCTTAGTTGTCAAGATCTTGCATGGTCACTATTATTATGATTGATTAAGTTTAAATTTGTAAAAGTTTGTATTATACTGATTCACACCCCCCATCCCCCCCACTCCCCACACCTCCCTGCTCAGTATAATCGTGTGGTCATCATTTATAACTCTCACAAGTAGCCTTTCAGGCTCAAATGATAATAAAATAATAGCTTTAAAGAAAATCCTAGTCTTTCTGTTGAAATAGGAAAAAAACACTTCAAAATAGTGTGAGAAAACTGCTCACTTCGCGAAATCGGCCAACTGGACAAAGTCCACTATCTTTTTTAGGTTTTTTTCTTTAAATCATTTAACTTGATGTTTGGGTCTTGGTTTTTAGCCAACTAATTCCTTGTCATGCTTTTGAGGTAGTGTTGCCAAGGAGAATTTGCAATTTCTTTATGTTTTGAGCCCCTATTGTATACTAGTCACAGTTTAATTTGTTAGTAGTTAGTTGCCACTTCCATCACCCTTTTCGACTGGTTCGACCATGGAAGAAACATTATTTACCCTCATTTCTCTCACCATACTTTTACCATGGTTCATAACATGTTTGACCATTTTAAATTTCCCTTCTTTATTTGTAGTTTTAGAGTTCTCATGCCCTTCTTTATTTTCAACTGGCTCAACCATTGACAAGATGTGGTTTTCTTTGAGAGGTTTACTTTATGATGGAGTTCACTTATACCATTGCCACTTTTGGCATGATTTTGCCATCTCTGCCACTCTTCTTCCCTTGGCATGTTTCATCTCTGATTTTACCTCTTTGGTAACTCCTTTATTCATGGATGGTGGAATTTTCACTTGATACTGCTGCCACATTCAGACCTGTTTCTCCCTATTTAGGCTGAATGCTAATCTCTGATTGTTTTGCCATGTCTTGGTCACAAATTCCTAATGGCTTTGCTATCGCTTAAACTTCTTCTCCTATTGCCATCTTCCTTGATTAATGATTTTCTCCTTTGTTTTCATCATTTGGTGCCTTGTTGAAGGCATATCTTCACCCTGCAAAATTTGTTAGTAAATAGGACTGTAATAGAACAAAGTTTTTTGACTCGCTGGGGGAGACGGCAATTATTTTGCAATTGATATCTGATCGAGGATTACTTGACAAGGATCCCACAAAAAGAGGCTATAAGACTCAGTTTTGTAGGGGTACCAATTTTGGTAACTCATCTTCTGCCAATTATTTATTGTAATCAAAAGAACACCACTCTGATATATTCATTATTATAGATGAAAATTAACAGTACAAAATTCATATCTCAAGAAATTTGTTGCAGAATTCAACAGTGCTGCAATGAGTAGTTAGTTGATATCCTAAGCCAAAGACAACTATTGAAAGGAAACTTGCAGTGAAAGAAGTTTCCGATTGCAATAAAGGAGATGAGATAGTAAGCATGTGGACAAAGGCTATTTGGGTCCTGTTGATGTGTTTTTCGTGACCGCACCAACACAGAATAAAGTTACCAACGACGACTCTATCCTCTCTTGAACAAAATCTCCTGCATGCTAAGATTGCTAGAAAGATCATGCATTCAACTCCAAGGTTCCTTCATGCAGTGGATAGTCTCAGTTGGCTTGATGTGATTTGTTGGTATTTCAAGGGGACTTACGTAATTGTTCAACAACAGAGAAAGGGATTTGAATGCTCGAAAGGTTTTGTCTATAAAGCTCTTGTTTCCTAAACTAACCAGAAAGTATTGAATTGAAATGGGTGCAGGGATAAGAAGGCTCTAATCTACTCTAAGGTGTGGGACATGGTGATCAATTCTTGTAGACTTCAACTGAGCTTTGCTTTGCCTTGATTTGGACAACTTCCACAAAACCGGTGCAATCTTCAAGGGGAGTGATTAAAGGTATTCAAATCATAATTCAATATGAGGACACCATCACAACGACACATGTCAACACACGAATTATAATCGAAGTTAAGTACATAATATTCCAGTCGACCACACAAGGTGAGCACGCCATCAACGAGCCCTCTAGTGGTATGGATAAGCAAAGCTTGCTCAAGTTAAACACCAGATTCCACAATTACTAACTACTTGCATGAAATGAAATTTATTCTACTCTAAGATTCTACTTGAATCAGAAGGACGAAGAAACCTTGCTAGCTACTCACAACAAAAGACAAGATCATCATCAATGAAAACTCTTTTTATTATGAGAGTGCTCACAACAATTTCTTGCAAAACATTCAATGAGAAAGTTTTCCTTCCTCTTCAATCTATACTATCAATCTATGCTATCACTAAGCTATCACCTAGTTGTCTCTCTGTTTTGATCTCTACTCTAATCTCTACTGTCTAATGAAATACAAATGAGGGGGGATGCCCCTTTTATAGTTGGCCAAGTCCAATGGACAACTCAAATTCAATTACAATGAAGGGCTCAGATTGAGCCATATAAGCCCTAACCCTAAAACCGCCACCAAGAAGAGTGGGGTAATAAATGAGCACTTAATGTCCACCACCCTTCTAGAAGATTCCTGTCTGGAAATGCGTTCGCATTGTTCTTGTTTTTCTTCTTGACTGCATATTGGATGAGTTTGATCATCACGGCTTCAACTTCTTCCTTAGTCTTGAGGGAATTTCAGTGCTTGAGGATGATCTTTAACGCTTGCTACTTCATCTTTTCTTTCATCCTGATCTTGAAGAATTTTCTGGTCTTGGACTTGAGCATTCCTTCACCTGAGTTGGGCGCATTCAGATCCATGTGGAGGAGTTTCAACACTTAGCCATTTCTTTCAACATCTTCCTTCATGATTTGGGTGCAACTGAGATCTCGTGGAGGAGCTCGAAACACATAACTTTATCTCCTTTCAAGGTTGTAATATCATCTTGGATTACTTGCTTCATTGCTTCAAGTCATCGTGCTCTGGCCCTGGCGTTCATCCTGCAAAACAGATAAAGAGAAGAGCATCATAACACTTATAGTATAAATTCACTTTACTTACCTAATCTCCATATTCTGATCTCCAAGGTCTGAGTGATCTATGATAAAATTCATCATTTTTCTCTAGCACAACTTTTACCTCCATAATTTTTCATTGTGGGTGCATTTGACATCTGTGCTACATGTTTCAGTGTATCTCCAGTCATCTTGAGGGCGAATATTGCCTTGTCTCCACCTCATCTTCTTTGCCTTGGACAATTCTTATATCTCCTCTTCTCAGGGCGCATTTTAGTAGTCCTAGTCACATTTCATTCCCTTATGAAATTATCTCATTATCTCCTCCTAAGTTGGGCGTATCTTGACCCATGTTGCTCCATCTTCACGCCTTAGACGATTCTCTTCATCCCAAACTTGTTTGGGTGCACTTTGGGGGGTCATCTTTCATTTTTGCATACTTAGAAACTTTTTCAAGTTGTGTCTCCTTGAGGAGCGCATTTAGGGAGGGCTACTATCATTTTCATGTCTTAGACCAATTTTCCATTCTTCCTCCTCAAACTAGGTGCATTTGGACCCTTGTGCTTTGATTTTAAAGACTTAGAAAGTTCTTGAGCTTCCTCTACTAGGTGGGCGCATCTAGACCCATGAACTTTCATTCACCATGCCTTAGAAAATTTTTAAATTAACCTCTTGGCACTTGGGCGCATTTAACCCCCTCTACATGCATTTTGTGATACTTAGGAAGTTTCTACCAACTCATCCAAGCTAAGGAGCATTTAGGAGGTCACACTTTCAATTCCCAACACTTAGATTATTCTCTATCCTCTCCTCTAGGTTGGGGCGCATTTAGGGTGTTGGACTTTCAGTTTTCCACACTTAGATTATTTTCATCTCCTCTTCCCTTCAAGGGCGCATTTGAGCCCCTAAGCGTCAAGTTTTGAATACTTAGCAAATTTTGATGCCTCCATCCCTCTCAAGGGCGCATTTGGGGGGTCTTGGTTCCATTTTCCAAGACTTAGAAATTCTTGAGGCTTCCAATCTTCCTAGTGTGCATTCTATAGGTCCTCCTTCCAATTTATGACATAGAAATTTTTTGAAGCCTTTATCTCCAAACTAGGCGCATTTCCATAGGTGGGCTTTCAATTTCCCATACTTAGAAATTTTCTCATCAACCTCAAGTTACTAGGGCGCATCCAAGGGGGTTTGCTTCCATTCTTCATGACTTAGGCAAATCTTCCATTCACCCTTATAGCTTAGGCACATTTTGGAGAGGCTACTTCAACTTTTCAATACTTAGACGTTTTCTCATCTTCTTCATTCCAGCTTGGGGCACATTTCAGGTGGTCTTCTTTCAATTTGCAACACTTAGAGTATTTTTCACCTTCACCTTCTCTTCAAGGGCACATTTGAGGGATTGTACTTCTGGTTTGCAACACTTAGCAGATTTCAAGCCCCTCAACTCTTAGCCTAGGTGCGTACTAGTGGGTGAGTTTCCAGTTTCAGACTTTGAAAGATTTTCATCAACCTTTTGAATCCTGGGCACATTTGGAGGTTGGGGCCTCAAGTTTCAGACTTAGCAACCCTTCATGCCTGCTTGTCCTTGTTTACTATTTTTAGAAAGTTTCGAAGCCTTGACAATTTTCAAGGATTTTCCACTTCTGAAGACTTGATCTTTGCTCAGCTTGACCCTTGTGACGAGACCAGCCTGCCGACACCTGATGTTTGCATGTACATGCCATTTTTAGTGACTTGCTAAAAATAGTAAATGTTCGAAATGAGCTCAAATTTCACGAGTAGACTCCCTGAAGACCATTGATCGTGATAGGGTACCACTTTTCAGAGATTCTTGCATTTCGCCCTATCTTTTAGGAAACCCTAATTCTTCTGCATGGACTTGCTAAAAATAGTAAGTGCCTGATTTTCAAACTTCTGTAACTTTGTTTGACTTGGAATTTGTTCCATGGGGTCCTCGTCACTTGCTTGACTTGCTCACACTGGTGTCTTGCGCTGACCTGCTATTTATAGCCTTGTTTCTAGAGTGACTTACTATAAACAGTAAGCGCTTAGATTGCCTTCAGATTTTACCAGTGGATTCCTTGAGAGATGCTGATTGCATTGGGATACTCCAATTTTCGGAGATTCGGGCGTTTTATCCCTCATTTTGAGTCCCGAAGCTAAAACCCTAATTTGAGTTTCATGTGCCTTAAACGACCTCCGTTTGACCTCGTTTCTGTTGCATGTCGCCTTGTTCGTGATTCTGAAGTGTTGGGGAGCTGTTGGAGTGGACTTGGTAAAAATAGTGTCTAGAAAAGTGACCAACTGCTTGCCGGGTGAGTTTGCCTGTCACACTACTCGAGAGATCTCAAAAAACCCAGAAAAACCCAAAAAATTGGACTGCATGGAGACACTGGCTAAAAATAGTAAGTTCCTGAAAAGTGATCAATTTTGCTTGCATGTTACTTCGTTGCGTAGCTCTTGAAAAACCCATAAAGAATAACCTGACATGCATTGAAAAATCCTGCATGCAAACCCTCAAAATGGCTCCTGAAGTTAGAATTGCTAAAATTTAAAATCTTGGCTTGCATGTTATATCATCGCGAAGGTCTCGAAAAATCTAGAAAGAGTATTCTGACATGTATTGAAAAATTCTGCATGCAAACCCTCAAAATGGCTCCTGAAGTCAGAACTGTTGAAAGTCCATATTTTAGCTTGCATGTTATATCATTGCGAAGGTCTCGAAAAACCCAAAAAGATTCTCCAAACATGCATTGAAAGAGCACACATGCAAAACCTAAAAATAGCTTCCGAAGCCTGGACTGCCAAAAATAGCAAGTGGTCTGTTTCAGCTCAAAATTTGCAGACAAGCAGCTTAACGTGCTCTGCACGCAGTGTCAAACTCAGACTTCAATTTGCTTACTTCAAATCAACTTCGAACTGGCATGAAGAAAACAAACCCTAATTTCTCAGACTTAGCCAAAATTTCAATTCAGACGGGCACATCCCCGAAAAGACAGACATAACAAGAAAGAGACAACAGGAAAACCAACCAAAATCAAGCCAAAAGACCCAAATGAAGCAAAAATTAGGGGGTCCCCATTTGCAATGGGGCGATGTGTGAAAAGGTCACAACAGGTCCACAATAGGTACTGGAGTTTGTTGTGACAACAACCCCACTCCTTGCCTAGTGGTTAACAGCAGTAGTCCATGGTGAAGTTGTGAAGGCCTAGAGGCTAGATGATTTGCAAGTGATTATAGAAGACTAGGACAAAGAAGTAGCGACATTTAATCAACTTGTAATCATGTTCCACATTAAGTTCTTTGTTTCTTACTCCACATTCAATTTCTTTGTGAATGCAACAAATCTTTAATAGTAGAGGTTTTCTTTCATTTGACTGAAATAATAGGTTAATGCACGAGTTTCTGCAACTCAAATAATTTACTTTCATGAATGAATTGATTGTTGGCAAGGATTTGTATTTGTTGCCTATATTCCTACATCTGTTGAAAAAAGGAAATAAAGTGGATATACTGTTTACACGTATAAAGTGCATGTTTTCTTTGGAAAGGAAGCATATTTGTTATTTCTTGCTCTTTAAGGCAAGTGAGCTTGCATTATCAGATTTGATTGAAGCAAATTCTTTTTCTTTTGCTAAGTCTGTTAGTTAACTGTGCTTTTGTGTATTGCAGGTCAAAGTTATCTTCTTTTCAAAGACTGGACAACGTGCTGCCCCTTTCTTGAGGCGGGCAGCAAGAGATTATCAGGAATATGCATCATTTGCATTTGTCCTATGGCAGGAAGAAAATGCTCAATTATGGTGGAACCTGTGTGCATTCTTTCTTTGCCTATGCAGACTTTTTTTTCTGTTCTTGCTATTCTCATTTTTCTTTAATTGATTGGTACACACTACTTTGGAGTTGATATTAGATGGAGCTAGAAAATTGTTCGATTCATGTACCTATGCTATGTGGTATTTGTTATGATGCATGGAAATATTTAGGTCCATTACATTGTGAACTATTTGACTTTTCAGCTTGCCAAATATTTACATTTTCACATGTTTAGATAGCATATTTAACTTCTCAAGACGGTGGTGTTTTATATAGTGTTTCAAATTATACGATGTTTTATCAATATTCAACTATGTAGTTTTTGAATCAATCTCATTGATCCATATTTTATGAGTGGTAGTTCACAAGAACCTATATCTTTTGAGCATGAATGGTCCACTTAGCACTCATTGAATCTAGTGATGCACATAGGGGTGAAGCATCAAGACATATTGGGAGGTCACCTATCGTAATATTAGTTTGACTCCAGTGCACTTAACCATGGAGTTTTCCCCAAGATCAAGCCCACTTAGCTTGCTAACCCGTTTAAGTGCACTTGAGTTGGAGTAGTATTGGGATGGGTAACCTCTCATAAAGTTTTGATGCTTCATTTTTTATGAGCGCCAACAAAATGCAATGAGTGCTGTGTGGACCATTCATGCTCATGAGAGATAGGTTCTTGGATCAATGAGATTGACTCAGAAATTATGTATTTGGATTTTGATAAAACATCATATAATTGTCAAACAATTGTCTGATTGCTGTTCTGATTTTTGTTTCAGTTGATGTTAAATAGGAATGGTGCATGATAGTCTCATCACATGAAAGATTCATTAACTTAAATGATTCATAGTACAATTACTATTGCTAGTACAAGGAAATATGATAAAGATAATTAGCAATGTAATTCTGAACTTAATTATTTATATTCCAGAATAAGCACTTCAGAACATAATTCAGAATTGTTTAATAAGCAATATCTGACCTGGAAATGATACAACAGACTCCCATTCATCAATTTGGAATATAACAATTCCAAACCTGGATAGTGGCGGCTATCAAGGATAAGCCGACTAGCAACTTGGGCCTAATATGCAAAGTTAGTGATTGGCTGACTTTTCCCTGCTGTGCAGCAGTCAACGTCTAAGCCTATTGTCTCCAGAACAAGGCTTGGCACAGGTATAGGAAATGGCAGAAGTGTGTGTGCAAGGGCGTGGAGACATTAAGACCGTCAACCGCTTTTTATCTTATGCAAACGTCTTATCACAAAGCCTGAAGATGCTAATCGCTACCAAGACTATTCTTCAACACCAATCTCCTCTTTAGCTGCACACATGTCCCTTATACTTTAGACTGGGCTGAATCTTTCACTTGCTGGGTTGACCCGACGACTCCCTTTGACTGCCACATCCCTCCAAACTCACTTTCTAATGATCACAACTCCCCAAGAAGGCTGGGCGGAAATGAGAGAAGCCGACAGTAATGAAAAGGACGACAGGAATTTAAGGAGTCTGAAAGCTCCACAAAATTTCTACTTCCCTTGCCCTCCTTTGACTAGCGACAGTCTCCATAAATTCACGTCCCATTATTCCTTCAACGAATTACAATCAATATAAGCCTCGATTCTCCCTTGGTAAGCTGCGTAATGAGTAGGGGCTTCAGCTCCTTAAAATATTCCTCCTAAAACTTGATTGACACCTTCATACATAATAAAATCATAGATTTGTCTTATCCTGGAGTCTTCTTTATTTAGCCAATAATATACTAAGCCTGAGATAATGATTTGTATAAATGCACCTGTATAAACCCAGATATTTAGAATTTTGTCTTCGAAGAAGACCCACAAATTTCCCATAGTCGATCTGTGAAGCTCAATCACAAATTACAATTTGAATCCGCTCACAATAAGATTTGGTTTTTCATCCAAATCCTAAACCTGAACTTGAGGGCTTTCATCCTCCAGTTCCAGAAAGTTGACCTCTTTTGAATTTCACAATTCCCCAATAAAATAATATTTTTCAAGAATGATCCAAATGCTTTGTCTTCATCTCCTTTTAAAGGCTTTGCTCAACTTTCAGAAGATTCCTTTTAATTAATAAACTGAATTTTATATTATTTATTACTTTTTTATTTAAGTCACTTTAATAAATAAATAATTAATTAAAAAATTAATTTAGGACAAATTAATATTTAATCAATTAAATAAAAAAAATAGCCGGAAATTGGGGACATTACATTGCCATGGTCAATGTATTGACCTATTGTTCTGAATAAGGACTATAAGCAACTTTGAATGGAATATTATTGTAGTACCAAAATCTCACACATGCCAACTTCACCTCATGTTACAACTCTCCATTCCATTTAGTACCTTCCAATGAGGGTTGTGCGTTAGGAGTATTACGAGGAACACAGGCTAGATCTATGGCTGCCAACACCTCCTAATTCTCGTATTCATGGCCCAATAGAATAAGAGCCTCCCATATCTCCTTGTGACCCTATAGAATTGAAATTTGGAGTTGGGGCTGCCATTGCCTCTTCTGTTCTCTTTTTATCTACCTTTCTTTGCTCAAATGTTGCTAGGAGTGCTTTCACCTCCCTCTCAATCTTTGCACTAGCTTCTGTACATGGCCTAATGTCTCAGCAAGGGATTTGTGCAAGGTGGTATTTGAGTCGATTTATGCAAGGTGGTATTTTAGTTGATTTATGCAACCATTCATTGACTTAGTGCAATGAATACAAATAATCTCTCCTTGCACTTCACCTAGTGTCTCATGTTTCCAGCATGGATCCATTGCTTTGCCACCAGTTCATTTACTTGCAAAAGCCATATTCTTTTAGCAAAATATGAATGAAACCTAGCAAAAGGGAGACAACATCAAAAATTAATAACGCGGTCATCCATTTAAATTTTAAACCTTTTTTCATAATGCATTTTCATAACTTTATGGCAGCTAAAAGACCAGCAAAAGCTGTTCAAAAAGACCAAACTGAAATAATAAAATTTCTGAAACAAAGGTAGTTAAAGTTGTATAGAAAGCAATCCCTTTTTGGAAATCAAAGATGTTTGATGCCAATTTGTTCAAAATTAAATCTCTAAATTCTAAGGATGTGAAAGTGTCTTGCTAGGATCAAACTAGTGCTTTGCTTTGTGTAGAAATTATTGTTATCAATAATGCCAACTTCTTTGTGTTTGCTGTACCTAAGGTTTTGTTGTTGGTTTGAATTCCTAACCATAATTCTGCCAAAGTATTTCAAATACAAAGATATTTGGTAAGATTATGATTTTAATATGACTAATGTTTGCTACCAAATTCTTGGTTTTCTATTTCAACATGCATGATTAAACTTAAAGTAATGACTTAGTATTAGTTTTTATATAGGTTAAATGTACTTTACTAATTTGATTAAGTTTTGGCAAGGCCCTTAATTTTGATTTCATGACAAACATGTGATGTGAAATATTGTCTTTTATATGCAAACCATCCATTCTGTATCTGAAGCAAAAGGCCTAATGTTGACCTGTACAAACATCACAATTGAATAGAAGCTACTATCTTTTGAGTTTTCAGGTCCTTTATGTGGTCTTGAATCTTTGTGTTGTATTTTGGAATAATCTCCATATAGATTTAAATAAAAAAATGTTGAGTCTCATACTAGATTCATCATCAAAAATTAGAAAAATGAAGCCATAACTTTAAGCATATTCTAGTTTTCTCCTATAAGAATTTAAAAATGGGTATAAAATAATAAGATAAAGATTTCTCCACCTAACTGTTTGTCCAGAAGGAGCTCTTCCTTTCTCATGTCGTGGAATAGTTTAATGTGGTGAGTAGGCTGGCTAGGAGGGTAATTAGTACAAAAAGGTATTTCCATTGGTTGTTTGGGCTTGGCAGCCATGGCAGAAGGGCATAACAACAAAGCAAAAAAGCATAAACATAACTATTGACTACACATAAAATCATAGAGTGGCATACAACAAATGTTGGAATTTGGCAAATATAGTAGAAAGGAGCATTGAATATACAACAAAAGAGAAATTGTACCGAAGGACCATGTAGTAAATTTGTAGTCATCGCGTACCCTGGTCGTGCCTTCCATTGTGACTTTTTTCATGTCTTCCATTATGGATTTTTTTTGCGTCCACAAAACCTAAAAAAATTCAAAAAATTGTGCCTTTTCAGTTATATCCTTTTTGCGATGATTTTTTGGCAAGTTTCAAGGAAAAAGCGGTGAGGTTTTCGTTATTTATTGACTAAATTGCCGCAAGTTTATGTAAAAGGTTGCAATGAGTAATTCAGCAATCAATTTGCCTCGAGGTTTGATTGTGAGTCTTGCGAGTACTTGTAGAGTTTTGAAACTATGGCTAAAACAATTTTATTGAGTAGTATGCCTTCAAGTTCTCATAATATTGTATTTGCATTAAGCAAAATCAATTTGAGTTTGGATATTGCGATTTCTTTCTAATAGATGAAGTAAATAAAGTCAAGCAAAAAAGCTTGGTTATTGAAGAACTTAATTTGCTTGTCAAAAAGAACTCAATGATTTCAATAAGAGAAAATATTGTTAGGTGTTTGAAATATGCTAACCAATTTTTTCAAAGGAATTACACATCATAACCAGCAATAGTTAACTGGATTAGTGTTAGCATCAAACTGAAAAACCAAACTGGAAAGAACTACTCGACGTCAAGAATGTGCACTCAAGATCCCACTGAGGGCGAGGTGCTAACATATGACGGAGTGTTGAATTGAAAAAACTATAAATTGTTAGGCGGATAACCAGCCATGAAGAACATTTCCACACTACCACCAAACAGTGGGGGGAAAAGATTACAATTTAAACAATTCATCCGCTGCGGCGGGCATCCACAGAATTGTGGGGATTCGCCACTTGAAAGTGGGTACAATGATAAAGCAGATTCTTTCTCCGCACAGGCGGTAAATCGTCCAGGGGTAATTAATTAGAATTTAATCAAGTAGTTGCAGCAATAATAATGGGTTAGATTAGTACTACTAATCAAAACCTTACAATTCAAAATACTGCAAAAACATGAATTACAATGATAGAGAAATGAGATAAGAAGATAAGAATGAATTCCAAAAATGTTCTTTGCTTTCCAAAGACAGAAATATGATTAAAACAGGAAACTTATGAATCTGATGTAAAATCCTGAGTTTTGGAAATTCATATCAGCAAACTGGAAATCAGTAAAATACTTATAACTCACTCATTTCACCTCCGAATTGATTGAAGTCTTTTGCAAATGTCTCTCAAGAGGTAGGCGCCCAAAAACCAAGCACCAAACAGCAGCAAATTCCAACTTTTAACAACTTGCACAATTCCCAATGCACTTAGAAAGGTACGGCCCTCTTGGGAGGGGCGATTTTCATTTAAAAATCAAACACTTGAAAATAAATTCCCAAAATTTGCATGAAGGGTCGCCCAAGGTTAGCAAATAGATTGGTGAAGTACCCAGAACCAAATTCAAACTGGAAAATAAACTATGAATAAAAATCACCTTCAGCAGTAGATGAAACAGCAAACCAAAATTGCCAAAAACTCCAGAATTCTTCAATCAAATGAGCTCAATCTGCTAGTCTGATGTTGAGAAGCAGCAATGTAGCCAACTAGGTGTTATATTGCAAACACGAAATTGGACGAAAGGCTAGGAGGTAGACATCCTCGAAGCAATATATCAATTGTCATTCCGATAGCATAACTTTAGCATAATTTTCATGGATCAAATGCTGGAGCAAAAACCTTCATTAAATAAGAGCTCACAAACTCTTCAAATGCCTAAGAAGCAGATCAAAAGACACACGAGACCTTTCAAATTCCCAAAAACATTCAACTTCTCAAGATGGCGTCCAAAATGCATAATAAGAATTTCACTTTATTTCATAATTCTCATTTATTAAAGTGGCGTCCACTTTTCCCAAGGAATAATGTTCTTATTAAAAAAAATAATAAAGCTCTTCATGAAGGCGCCACCCTTCCAAGTCCCCTTTTTAAATACAACTTAAAGTTGTTCATCTAGGCCAAGGGGTCAACTGCATAATATAACCTTAATACCTTATTTCAACATAAAAAAGCCATAAGAGGTCAAACATGAACTGCAAATAAATGCTCCAACTGGAAGTGAAGTACTGAAAGCTGACAAACTCCATACTGCTTAAAATAGAATTTACTATAAATAGTAAACTCACAGAAAATGCCAAGGAACCTCCGAACTGGAAACCCTAATTTTACCTCACACACGCCTACAGGCTTCCGGAATAGGCCGATGAGTGTCGGAACAGATTACTGATGAGAAGGGGACATTACAGTGTTACTATTGTTAGAAAAATAGACATGTTTAGGTGAACGTCATTTATCTTGCGAAGGACCTCATTGATGGCGAGTTGGAAGCACAGTGTTTGCTTATGCTTTTCTTATCACAAAAAATGAAAAGGAAGACTATTGATTTGCAATGCTTGATTGACATCTCCTATAGGATAGTGATGAGGAATATATTTGTTGAGATCTAGATGTCATAAATAGGGGAGGTTGGAGGAATTTCTTTATCTCAAGCTAGCTTTACACTTGAAGAATGCAATTTTTTTGACAATCACCATCACATTTATGTTTGTTTTGGAACAAGGTGGGTTTGGCTGTTCACTAGTGGTTTTTGTGGATAGTGTAATCACTAAAAGGTGTGTGATTAACCAATCTATCGACATTTATTTATTTTGTTCCTATTTTCCACGAAGACGAATTCAGTTCCCATGGCAGTGAAGGAGGGAATTCGATACTTTTAGAGGAGGGTAGACTCTCAAAGAAGAGTTGTTCTCTCATTGTGCAAGCATTGGAGGGATTTGGACACTTTTGGAGGGGGGGTTTGGACACTAGCAAAGAAGGGTAGACTCTCAAAGGAGAGTTGGTTTCTCATTGTGCATGGAGGTTGGAATTTATTCTCTCATGTGGTTTAGAGGATTTGCAAAGTTTGACAATTAGGACATTTGTTGATGTTATCAATTTGATGCTTTTTAGGTGAGTGGGAGATTTGGTGGAATTGCTTTATCAAATTTCCATATGGGCTGCTATATGTGCAATCCTTTGTTTTGATTGATGTAATAAGAGGGGAATGTTAGGATTTAGTATTAAATCCATATTATAGTTAGTGACGTAATAAATAAATAAAGCAAATGTTAGTAAATAAAATATCTTGTTAGTGTTAATTGTATTACATCTACCATTTTCTATAATGTCCCATTCTTTTGTACAAAGCTTAATGGCCTCAAGTGAAGATTTGATTGATCAGATTGTTTGAATGATTATACAAAAGGAATATTCTAACTCCATGGTTGGTCAATACAACGCTTATATTTGCGCTTTCATATTTATCTTAGTATAGGCAATTTGTGTGATTATCGGTGCATTCACATCTTTGTCGATCCATATGTAAATCGCTATATCGACCACTACATCTACATAGCATAAACAACATCCATATGATGTTAATATTATCAGGCTACTACAATGACATGGCTAATAATAAATTACGGAGTATGAATTGTATCGAGTGTTTCATTGGAACTTTTGAAATTAAGTATCGGTGTCTTATTGCAGGTGTATGAGATGATATCACCGAGATATGTAGGTACATGGCCATTATGGTAAACAAAGGCTTTCATCGAAGGCATAAATGTTATATAATCATGATCTATGTTAATCCCTATTGTTATGAAATAACGAGGCAATCAAATGGTAATAGTGAAAGTATCAGGAATTTGTAATGTCCCTTTCTCGAGCATGATCTTCTCAGATGACCGTTGGCCTATTCTGGAGACCCGTAGGCTACTCGGACGGTTTGATTAGGGTTTCTTGTGTGGAGGTTGTGGTTGCTCGTGAATTGGTGATTGAACTGCAGATTCCTTCTGGGTTTTCTGTGGGCTCCGCAGTGATATGTTTCTCTTGGCATTCTGAGCACTTTCTGGAATTTACTATTTTTAGTAAATTCTATTTCTGGCAGTGGTCCTATTGGTCTCGGCATAGTTGACTTTCCTCTTCAGTCGACTCAATTGGTTTATTCAATTTTGGCCTTGGGATGCAGTTTGGGGGAGATAAGTTCATTTCACTTAAATAACATTATATTTTAATGTTATATTCCCCCCTTGGCCTAATCTCTTAACTTAATGTTGTTTTAAAAGGTGGTCTTTAAGGGGTGGCGCCATCATTGAGATTATTTTATAATTATTAAGGTTGAATTAAAACCTTAAGTTGGACGCCAACATTGAAGTGATGAATTTAATTAAAGTCAAAGTTGAAGCCTTGAAGAAAGTTCGCCCTTTCTTGGAGGGAAAAGGAATTAGGGTTTCTTGAAGCTTCTGGAAAGGTCTTCGCAAATTATAAAAAGGCATCTTGGGTCTTCACTTGGATATCTTTTGTCTACAGGAATGTTATGTTGCCGGATTGGCTTTGGGATTGCTTCGAGGAATGTAAGCCTCCTAGCTTGGCATTGCTTCTCGCTTGAAAGATAGCAACTAGTGGTGAGATAGTGTAGTTTTGAGTGATTTATTGTGATTTAGTATTTGTGTGGCTTTGTAATTCAGTTTATGCATATTAGGGGAATTCTGGAGTTGCAATTTTGTTACAGTAGATTGTTGTTTTAATTCATAAGTTAGAAAATACAAAAAAGTTCATTCTGGGTATTGCACCATTCTATTCTCCATGCTAGGGCGCCCCCTTGAGATTATTTGCAGATTTTAATTTGATGAACTTGATTTTTTAGAGCAAATCGCCCTTTCTATCTTGGCCGCCCCTTTCCAAGGCATTGGGAATCGTGTTTAAAACATATAAGGGATTTAAGAGTGGTTTCTTGATTGCATTTTGGTCTCATCATTCATAGTAAATTGTAGAAACGCCTGTTCTCCCTGATTCTGAAACTGCTCGTTTTGATTGTTTTTTCTTGTTTTTGCATATACCATTGAAGTGCGATTTTGAAAGAAATTGCATATAAAAATTAAATAAAATACCACACGTCTACAAATGATGGAAACTGATTGATTTATTGATACCAATAGGTTTATTGATCTACTATGCTGATTACAAGCAAGATCTGATGACATGCAACTTAAAAAGCAACAATATTATTGATGTAAAAACCTAGTATTTGTAGTAGATTGTAAAACCCTTGAAAGACGTGTCTAGATCTTTAGGAAATGGCGCCTGGAAATGAAGAACCCTTCCGGATGAATTCCAAACCAAAAACCCTGAAGATGCAATCTCTGAATAAGTTCTGTGATAACCTCTGAATGAAGCTACCTCTCTGATAAGCAATAAATCAGCTGATATTTCACAGCCTCTAAACTGCAACACTGAAGATGGCTCGTTCTCCAATGCCAAAAAGACAACTGAAACCCTTGGCTCCGTTCTCTGGAAGAATACTTGATCAAAAATCGATTTCATAACATAATGAACTTTCTTCACAATGAAAAATACTTATATTCTCAAGAGGGTCGACTTTTCTCAAAAAGGCATCATTTAAATAAAATTGAATTTTATCTTTTAATATTTCCAAAGTCTCGAACGCACTTTTAATTATAAATTATAATTAAAAAGTGGCCCCCTTCAATGTTGGTCGAACCCCTTCAAGAAATCACCTAAGTTATAATATTAAATAATATTATAACTTTATATTATAAGCTTCAAATAATTAATATCTAATTTGACAATTAAAATATTAATATCTCCCTCAAAATACGTCCGATTCACGAACCGTCTGAAGCTGGTGAATAAGTGATTGAATTTGCACACGACCAAATCATACTGCTAAAAATAGCATGGGTGCTCCGCTGAATGACCTTACTAAAAATAGCAAGTCAGGCAAATGATGTCTGAATGACCCCGAACGAAAGCCAACTGGTAAATTCTGACAATCCGAAGCCAAGCCAAGCTCTAACAAGACCCTCTAACCAGACATATTAGCCTACAAGGGCTAAGAATAGGCTAAATCCACCGAACTCTGATGCTCGCAAAAAATGGGAACATTACATAAATCTTTGCAACAGATTTTAGATCATTTGGGTGAGAAATGAGAGAGTTATGAGCATTTTGGCAAGGATCTGTGTTGCTGGTTATATATTTTAAAGTGCAGGTCTGTCATAATCAGATTTGAGAAATCTGCATTCTCCTTCTTGGATTGGTGTTAGGAAATCATTAAAGGCTTTGTAAAGGATTCCTTCTTGTTGCAGCAATTTGAAGAGCTATAATACTTGATCTTGCAGGCATTTAAATATTCATTGTAAGCTGAACAGTAGTACTGTCAGCATTTCTCTCAGTCTTACTTTACATTCTGTATATGCAATTGTATTTCTTTATAACTTCGTCATATGGTAGCTCCCATTCCGTCTTGGGTTGGAAAGCACATTCTTGACGTTGAGTACTTCAGCATTCTTGCTTATTTCCCTTAATAGCATTGTAATTCTTAGCACTCCACCATATGGTCGCCTCCTTTCCATACTGGATTGGGTAGCACATGCTTGGTGTTGAGTTTGTTTTCAGTACTTGTAGCGTAGAAGATCCTCTGACTATATATTCATCCTTCGCGGACACATTCTTGGTTAGAGTTACCTTCAGTTGCATTTCGTTTAAGGCACTGATGATCCTCTTGCCATATGATAGCTTCTCTCTTGTTGAGATTGAGTGCGCATTCTTGGCAATGAGTTATTTGTAATCTGCTGGTTTAAATTATCTAACCCTAACGGGTGCTCTTTGCATTGTTATGTGCTTGGTAAAAATTGAAAAAAATTGGCTCGGAATATTTCAGTGGTATCAGAGCTAAGTATCTTGCCATCCTGTGAACAAACCGTCTATGAGTGATAGAGAAAAGAGATACATAGCAAGGGAAGACAAGAAAGTTGCAAAACAGTTTCAGCCCTATCAGACTCTAGAAGGTCATACAGCTTCAGAGGTCTTGAGGGCTCATTGGGAGTCTTCTCAGGAAATAGTTATGGCAGAAGGTGAGAGGTCAGTCGGGGGTAACGAGAGGTTTACCAACAACAGAGATGATAGTGGAAAGGGAAGAGAGAGGTCGATAAGTCCCGGAAAGAGATTTGAAAGGAAGATGGATGCCTTGATGGATATGGTATCTCTCATGATGGGGAAAGTGGGCCAGAACACAATTCCACAAAGCAACCCAGGACATAGAGGAGAACACAGTGCTTCCAACCAGCATGATGGACATGCTGCTCAGCCCGTTTCAAACAACACTTACATTTTAGCCAGGCCATTCAAACCCACCTTCTTGGCACCAGTAAACACTCAACCTGATCCTGAAGAGAATGCTTCATTCGTGGAACAGTTGAGACTTGGTCGTGTGGAGTATGATTCTCTCTTTGATGAAATCAAGATGGATATGTCCTATAATGATTTTATGGATCATAAAAGAAAGAATAAGGGACAAGGGAAACATTATGAGCGAAGAAGAACAACAGTTCAAGGGGGCTTGTATCAAGCTGTCAACAAGGTTATGCTTCCACACTATGACGGGAGTGATAACAGTTCAGCTCGAGCTTGGATACAGAAGCTGGATAACTATCTAGCTCTTAGACCCATGGCAGAAGAGGAGGTGATTAAGTTCGCTATGCTACACCTAGATGGGGTGGCACATGAGTGGTACTACCATGGCCTAGTCACCTTGAGTCATCGGTCTATCACAACCTATGATGAGTTCACTAGACTATCAGAGATTCAGAAAAAAGATCCTGATTTCAGAGAGGGTTGGGTGCCGAGTTTGGGAGGCTCTGGTGGGCAGAGGGTCACTCCAGAATCAAGCTGGGTTGGTGATCCTTTGAGTGAGAAGGATTGATGGAGCCACTCGGGGTTGGATTAAAACTTTGAATCCACCTACAGGAGGCCATGAAGAAGGCAAGAAACATGGAGTGGGCAGCTTCAAAGGCAAAGTTTCAACCCAGGCCAGCCTTTCACAAAGGGGATAAAGGAAAAAGACCTCATCAAAGGCTCTTGGGGGCCGGCACTGCAGGGGAGTTCCAAGCAGAGCATAATCCCTCATGTCAAAGTTGGATCGAGAGACACTAAGCTTGAGACTCAAAGAAGGGTTATGTTTCGATTGTAGGGAAAAATGATGCAGAATCATGTTTGCTAAAGGAGTTAAATTATCAGTTGAGTACTATTCCCGGAAGCTGGTGAAAGTAATTTGATTTTTCGGACCAACAATTTGGTGCACTGAAAATGGTGAAATTGGAAAAGGAAGTTTGAAATTCGAAGATGAAAAGGAAAGCGGAGGTATTTTGGCTCAACTTTCGAGCTTTCAAAGAAATGAATCCTTCAAGGTTCGAGGAATGATTAAGGGGCAGCGAATAGTTGCTTTGATTGACATCGGGGCAACACATAACTTCATTGATGAAGTTGTGGTGGCAAAGAAGGGGCTGCAAACAGAAGAGTTTGAAGGCTTCAAGGTCATGGTTGTTGATGGATTCCATATTTCATGTACCAAGAAGATCTCAAACATGACTATGCAATTGGGAAACTATGAAGTGAAGGATGACTTCTATGTAGTCAACATTGGAGACACGGATGTCGTTTTGGGCATTCAATGGCTGGAGATAAGCAAGGTGCCGCAGCTATGGAGCTCAAGAAGTTTCAATCGATGGAGAAAGTAGTGCTAAGAAGGTCCATCCCAATGGGGCTCTTGGGTTGTGTCATTCAAGAGAATGGCAAGGCTGATTCGTCATGATCAAGTTGAGTGGGTTGCAGAATGTATGATTCTTCCTGCTAGTCCGGTTGACACTAAGAGAGACTATCCTCCTGATGTTCAATCCTTACTCACAAAGAAGAGCAAGGTATTTGCTGATTTACCTCCTGGACCACCACCTGAACGGGGTTCGGAGCATATCATAGAGCTCAAGGAAGGAACTAAACCAGTCATTACAACTCCATATCGGTACCCTAAGAAGCAGAAGGATGATATTGAGAAAAATATTCAGGAACTCTTGGAGATAGGTTTCATTCGTCCAAGCAAGAGTCCCTTCGCTTCAGCAGTGGTTCTTGTGAGGAAGAAGGATGGTACCATGCGCATGTGTGTGGACTATCGTGCTTTGAATCAAAGCACCATCAAAAACCGATACCCCATTCCAAGGATAGATGAGCTCATTGATGAGCTACATGGGGCGAAGTTCTTTTCAAAGATCGATTTGAGATTGGGCTACCACCAGATTCGGATGAGAGGATCTGATGTTGAGAAGACAGCTTTTAGATGTCACTATGGCCACTTCGAGTTTCTAGTCATGCCATTTGGGTTGACTAATGCTCCTGCTACCTTCCAGTCTTGTATGAACAGAGTCTTTCAGAAGCAGTTGAGGAAGTTTGTGTTGATATTTTTTGATGACATCCTGATTTTCAGCAAGACATGGGAAGAACATCTCAAGCACTTGGAGGAAGTGCTTAGCATCTTAGAATCTGAGAGCTTGTTTGCCAAAGAATCCAAATGTGAATTTGGAATGGAGCTGCTTTACCTTGGCCACATAATCAGTGCTGAGGGAGTGAAGGTTGATCCTGAAAAGATCAAGGCAGTTGTTGATTGACCACCTCTTGAGAACTTGACTCAATTGAAAGGATTCTTGGGTCTATGTGGATTTTATCGAAGATTTGTGAAAGGCTATTCACAGAATGTTGCTCCTCTTACTGATCTCACAAAAAAAGGGGCTTTTTGTTGGTCAGAAAAGGCTCAAACTACTTTTGATAAGTTTAAGAGGATCATGAGCTCTTGTTCGGTTTTGGCTATTCCGGATTTCTCCAAGCCTTTCGAGCTACAGTGTGATGCATCCGGTGAAGGAGTTGGGGCTGTTTTGATGCAAAACAAACATCCCATAGTGTTTGAGAGTAGGAAGCTAAGAGGTGTTGAAAAAACCTACTCCATTTATGACAAGGAAATGCTTGCCATTATGCATGCATTAGCTAAGTTCAGACAGTGTTTGGTGGGAAACAAGTTTGTGGTCAAGACTGACCATAATAGTCTCAAACACTTCATGCATCAGAAGGATTTGAACGAGAGGCAACAAAAGTGGGTGAGTAAGTTTCAAGCTTACGACTTTGACATTGAGTATGTCAAAGGGAAAAATAACATTGTGGCTGATGCTCTGTCTAGGAGACCCCATTTGAGCTCATTGTGTGAGCTTACCACTGATTGGAGGGACATGTTGCTTGCTGATTATGCCAAAAATCAGTTTGCAACCAGCATCATTGAGGGTACTTTTCACGACGAAAGGTACAAGGTGATTGAAGGGTTGATACACTACAAGGGTAGAATCTTTTTGGTGGCTGATTCTAAGCTCAGAAAGAAGATTTTGTTGACATTTCATGACATTCCGCTTGCTGGTCACCAAGGATTCTTTAAGACATATAGGCAGATCCGGGAAAGATTTTCTTGGAAGGGGTTGAAAGGAGAAGTTCAACGCTACATTTAGGAGTGTCCCGTTTGTCAAATGAACAAGAATGAGCATACTCTACCAGCTGGTCTGCTGCAACCTCTCCCTATTCCCAATCAAAAATGGGAAAGCATATCGATGGACTTCATTACAGGGTTGCCCAAGGTCCAAGGGAAGGATTGTATCTACGTTGTAGTGGATAGACTAACAAAATTTGCTCACTTCTTCGCCATTACCAGCTCTTTTTCAGCAGCTCAAGTTGCAAATATATTTTTTCATGAGGTGTTTAGGTTACATGGGCTGCCAAAAAACATTGTGAGTGATAGGGACAGTAAGTTCCTAAGCACTTTCTGGCAAGAGGTCATCAGAATGAGTGGTACTGTGCTTACTCCAAGCACTAGTTATCACCCCCAAATAGATGGACAAACTGAAATAGTGAACAAGTGGTTGGAAGGCTACTTGAGGAACTATGTTTCGGAACAGCAAAGGGCGTGGGTTAAGTGGCTTCACATAGGCGAGTACTGTTATAATTCTTCCTTTCATATGTCAATAAAGATGTCACCTTTCTTGGCTCTCTATGGTTATGAAGCACCTAGCTTTGCTGATTTGGTGTTTGGCGATAGCAAAGCTCCCCAAGCCAAGGACTTATTGCAACAGAGTCAAGATATCATGAAATCATTGAAGAACAATCTTCAGATTGCTCAGAATCAGCAGAAGATGTATGCTGATCAGCGGCGTGTTGAGTGCTCTTTCGAGGTTGGGGATATGGTTTATCTCCGACTACAGCCTTACAGACAGTCTACTCTCAAGAAGAGTGGAGCTGAGAAGCTCAAACCTCGCTTCTATGGGCCGTTCAAG
>VDFB02140459.1:0-40497 GCA_007258455.2 Sequoia sempervirens
AAAATCCATTACAAACATTCAATTTTCATCAAAATCCATACTAAACTCAATTTTTTCATAAATAATCTATCAAAAACCCTATTTTGAAAAAAATCTATAAAAAATTAACTAAAATTACACAAATCTAATTGAAAATTTGATTAGAGCAAAGAAAAACCAAGAATCTAACCTTTTGAAGATGGATTTGCGCGAAATCGGATATCTGATTTGCGGAATGAAGTTTTCACTATGCGTCCGTGGTTAAACAAATGTGAAATGAGTTTTAATCAGGCCGAAATGAAATATATATGTGTGTCACAGATCGGATATCCGATTTGGATCGGATATCCGATATGGAAATCTAGGTTTGGGCTTTTCTTCGGTAGTGTGTACTAACACCCAAGCCACATAAAGTCAACTCGGCATTTTCGCATTTTTGAGTCGATGAAACACGTAATTTTTTCTCCATTGCCACTTTTTGGCATACCATGATCCTGCACATACCCTGTAGCCAACGAACCTCCTTCCCGTTTACCTTTGTTGGCCCAGGTAATGTGGACATACAATACTTGAGATCGTGCTAGACCTGGATTTCCTCATCCCACCTTGTAAACCTTGCCTTTGTCCCTACCGTAATTCTATTGTTTGTTGTCTCTATGATGGCGCCATGAATTTTTGTGATGAGGAGGTTGTGTTCCAAAGATTTCTCTTTGAAGATACGCCTATTCCTTTCCTTCCACAAATTCCACATCACCAAAGAGGGGGCTAATATCCAAATACCATGCTAATACCCACTCTTGTTTGCAATCGGCTAGCTGATCAAGAAATCTCTAAGATTGTTGTGCCTAGGTGTTTGCAAACCAAAGGCCCCTTGTAACCAATCCCACCAGGAAGTGGCCATGGAGCACGTGAGAAATAAGTGATCCACATTCTCCTCCTCTTGTTCTCATAACACACATATGGAAGGGTTGGCTATCCCAATCCTCCTTAACCTTTCGCCTGTAAGGCAACAATAATGAAGGGCTACCCAAAGGAATGCTCTAGCTTTGGGCAATACTTCCCATTTCCAACAAAGGGTTGCCATCCAAGCTTTATCTTTGCATTGGGAAATTTGAATACGATATCCCAGCTTGGCCGAATATTCTCTTGCTGCCACTCCACACCATATAATGGTATCTTCCATATTACTCAACATGACTGACCTATTGGATAATTCCTGGGTGACGACATCTTTCAAATCTTGTGGGAGCGGCAGGCAGCCAACATCTTTCCATTTAGATATTCCATTACCCAACTCATCGCCATTGTGTACGTAGTCAACCACCTTGTCCTCAAATTCCTCTTGAAGTCTGTTCACGTATTGCCCCAACTCGAACATCTTTGTCAAACTTTAGTGGTCATTCCAAGAGTCAGACCAGAATAATGCTTTTCTTCCATCCCCAATTCTCCATGAGAGATGAGATGTAATCAAGGGTCTGCATGTTGTTATGTAGTTCCAAACAGCCGAGCCACCTTCCATGTTGGCAGTTAATATTCTGGACGACTCCCAACAATTGAGGTATTTTCTTTGCATCACGCGACACCATTGCTTCTCAGGGGTCTTGTACATCTTCCAAATCAGTTTGGCACCCAATGCTAGATTTTGAAATCTGATCTTCTGCAGCCCGACCTTGCCATTGTCTTTTGATTTACATGTCGTTTCCCAACCTATTAGCGGAATCCTTTTAACATCTTTGGAGCCTTCCCAAAGGAAATTTTTCAGAACTTTTTCCAAATTATCTTCAACCTTTGTCGGGGCTTCATAACACGACATGGTGTAGATCAGTATAGCAGACAGTACCACCTTAGCCATGGTGATTCTCCCAACAAGAGTGAGCCAGTTGTGCTTCCAAGCCATTTCCTTTTTTCTGCATTTATCGACCACTTCCTCCCAATACTTGGCTTTGCATGCACCCTCAAATATTTTTACCTAAAAATTTTGCTAGAAAGTTCCCCACTTGAAATCCCAAAATTGAAGAAATGGCCTGTTGAAGGGACAACCTTGTGTTGAAGAAATAAATGCACGATTTCTCCTTGTTCATTTTTTGACTTGATTGTTCTTTGTAAGCATCTAACACCTTTTTAATACTTCTGGCTTCTCTTATACTTGCCTCGCCAAGTAGGTTAGTGTCATCGGTGAATTGCGTGTGTGTGATCGGTTCCACATTGGGGGCCACCCTCACTCCCAACCATTCCAACCTTTGGAATCTGTTCTTGATGGCACAACTTAGGGATTTAGCCATGATTACGAATAGGAATGGCGAAATAGGATCGCCCTGTCTGAGACCATTGGTTGCCTCAAAGAAGTCGTGCAAAGACCCATTGATTGAAATTGAAAAGTGAATAGTGATTATGCTAAATTTTATAAGATCACACCATTGTGGATCGAAACCTAATTTCTCCATAACCTTCAAAAGGAAACTCCATGAAACCATATCATATGCCTTGTAGACATCTAGTTTGATCATCATCCTCGCCTCCTTGTTTTGAGTGAGTGTGCTACCTCCGAAAGGAGCAAGATGCTATCAATTATTTCCCTCCCCGGCACAAAGCCATTTTGTTCAGGGGATACAATTTTTGCAAGAACCAACTTAAACTTGTTTGCCAACACTTTTGCTATCACCTTGTACATCGTATTACATAACGAAATGGGCCTGTAGTCGGTGAAGGACTAACAAACCTATTTTTTTTGGAATCAAAGCAATCACAAAGTTATTCAAATCTCTCACAAACCTTTTGGACCTTCGAAAGTATTTGACCATATTCCATAGGTCATCCCCCATAAAGTTCCAACACGACTGAAAGAACCTTGTCGTGAATCCATCCGGTCCCTATGCTTTATCCAGGTGCAGCTGGAACAGTGCCACCTTGACCTCTTCTTTTGACACTGCACCACATAACATTCAATTATCGGCTTCACTTGCTCGCTTACTTATCCCTTCAAGGATGCTACCTTCCACCTTTTGTGCCCTTTGTTCTCCAAGTAAGTGCATGAAGAATTCGACCGCCGCTGAGCCAACCTCTGCCAAGCCCGGGCCGTGTGTCCCCTTATAGTCGTTATTTGTTCAATCTTATTAGATGCCCTCTTGGCTAACACCGAAGCGTGAAAAAAATTCGAATTCGAGTCTCCTTCATTAAGCCAGACTTCTCTTGATTTGTTTCTCCAATAAATTTCTTCCCTTTTAAGGAGCTTGACAAACTTGGCGTTCAATTCTTTTTCTTTGTAGAACTCATCATTTCTCATTCCCTCATTAATTATTTTTTCATTAAGAGCTTCCAACTCGTTTTCCACCTTAGCTTTCTCGACAAAAATATTTTGGAAATTTTCCTTGTTCCATATCTTTAGCCTTTGTTTAATGAAATTCAGTTTTCTGACAATCCTAAAACTTACCGAGCCCCCAACTCTGGCCTCCTTCCACCAATTCTCTAGTAGGCTGATCAGGCTGCTATCCTGCCACCACATGTTTTGAAATTTAAAGCTTGTCTTTACCCCTTCTGGCCGGTCCATGATTGTTAATTCCACTGGGAAGTGATTTGATATTGACATAGGAAAAATGACAGCATGCATGTGTAGACTAGTTTCATTCCAACGTGGGGAAATTAGGAATCTGTCTAGTCTTTCAAAAATTGCGGTGAAGTCCTTCCGCCTATTAGTCCAAGTGAAGAAACCATTCTCTGTTGGGCAATCAATAACACCAGCTTTTGCCACAAAGTTTATGAAGTTGATAGAGGCTTGAGAAACACGTGTCCCTCCACTCTTCTCCAATAACTCCAAGATGGCATTGAAATCCCCACCAATTATCAAATTCTCCATAAGGAAGGGTTGAACAAAGTCAAGCATCGATCCCCAAAGAGCACCGGACCATAAATATTGATAACCACAAAATGACAATTCAGACCAAGATCGAATACCTTCACTGCCAGCCAATTATCAGTGGAACCAATCACCTCCACAGATACCATCACATCTTTCCACAAAACACCCAAGCCATCAGCAGCTCCCTGTAGACACGTAAAATATACCAATTGACATTGTGCATCTGATCCTGCTTACTAACATCATTTCTTCATGAATCATCCCTCGGTCTAACCATTTAATCAAATTCCCCTATCTGATTAAATTCATCAATATTCCTCTCTTAATTAAATAAATCATTTTATCTAATCAAGTCATATCTTTTGCTAATTAAATCAATTCATTTGATTTAATTACCCCTATTTAATTAAATAATCAATTTTATTTGATTAAATCTCTAAAGTTTGTTCATTAAATTAAATAAATTAAAACCTTATTTGATTTAATCTAACACCATCTCTTTTAATTAAATAAATCAAAATCCTTATTTAATTAATCTCTTATCATATTCCTCTCTTATTTGATTTAAATAAATCCATAAACTTGAAGTCAAATAGGTCACATCATCTAACCTCTCTCATTAAATTAATTAACCCTTGATTAATTTAATCTCATCTCATGTCACATCCTCTAGATAATGTAAGTTGCACATGAAAATAGATTTAATTCATTTATTAAATCTCTATTTTCCTCACAAGGCATCTTTTGGAATATTCTCTCAATTTGAATTCAAAAATTCCAAGTCAACATGTACATCCAACAAGGCAATAAATTCATATTACATGTCCTTTGCCTTGAGCCAAGTGGCATTTATTGCATTTTCCCTTCCCTCTTGCATGTCATTTCAACAAATTTGAAATTCAAAATTATGCATTTATTGGCACAAACCCCAAATCTTGCACATCCTTCATCCATTCATAGATTGAAAAGTGGCATCATACCATTGGATGAATGTTAGTCCCACATTGCTCAAATTTGGACATTCATCCATCTTGGAATTCTATAAATAAATAGCTCATGTCCTCATTTCATCATCCACAATTTATGCAAAGTTACCATGCTCAAATATCCATCAAATTTCATCAATCATTCTTGAATCATAGTTAGGTTTTGCAGATTTTAACTTGGAGCACTCTTCAACATCAACAAAGTGGATCAAATCTTCATCAACATATCAAGCTTGCTCTTATGAATTGGGAAAGGGCCAATTTTCACATCAAATTGGCACCAATTCCCCCATGGGATCATGAGTTTGCACATCTAATTAGGATTTAATCTTGTTTTATCATTTCCATTGTGTTCTTTAATATTTTCTTCCTAGTTTGAATGTTGTAAATGGATTTCATGGGGAATCCTTGTTTTGGCTTGTAATCTCTTGTCTAACTTGTTTATTCTTGTTGTTTTGCAGGTACCAAGGTTGGGGTTCACACATTTGGTGCTAGAAGGAGGGTCAGACATCATTCTTTCTCATCTTTTCTTAAAAGTTAAATGAACACTCCTGCAAAGGAAAATTCAATGACTGGGAGCAAGCGTCATTTGTTTTAGCAGTGACTCCTTAATTAAGCTATATGGCACAGCAGAAACTAAAACTATGATCTTGGACTCGTCCTTAAAATGTTATTGAATTTCAAACTCATTCATTTGGACTCTGCGTTGACTTGCGAGGAATTTTCAAAATTTTAAAAAGCGCTCTGTTGGAAGAAAGCCTGCTTATTTGGGCAAAAGTCTTTTGGCCAGTTGAGCTCTCTGTCCCGACAGAGCGACGCTGACTGGTAAGCGGCCCTGTGAGGGCACCGCTCAGAAATCAAACTGCGACGCAATTACGAGTTGCGACGCTGGAAGACAGTAAAAAGGGAAAATCTAATTTTAGCATGTGCTTTTGATTTATGATTAAGATGTCTTCTATTTTCTGGTTTTTAATTTATGTATTTTCCAGAATCTGACTGGTTTTTTTCTTCCTTGTAGGTTGGAAACCAAAATTGAAGAAAGGAGAAGCATGAGAAGGATGTTCGTCAAATCAAAGTGTTTTTAAACACTATAGTGTTTGCTTAACACTTTTTCACGAAATTGTTATCTTTTTCTTCCTTAAGGCACTAGTTTTCATTTGGGTCTAAAAATAATCTTTCCATTTCTTGCAAATGGCTAAAATGAACCTTAGGATCACAACTTACTAGATTTTGTTTCTTGGATTAACAATTGAACAAAGTATCTTTCACTTGTCTTTTGGTGTTTAAAAAGAACTCACATTTTTGCTTTGTGGATTTAAAAAAAGAAAAAGTGTAACTTTGTTTTTCGTGAGGGCTTACTTAAACTAAAGCCATTGAAAAAGGACGTATGCGCTTCTCTTGCGCTTTATAGCGATCTTGAGAATCAAAAGGCCTTTTTCATGATTTTAGGGTGAGACAAAGCAATCACCTCCACACTTCGATTTGGGTTTAAAATTGAACAAAATATTGTGCGAGTGTGAGTGGGGGCATTGTTGCATATATTCTCTCTCCTTGTTGCCAACAAGGATTGATCGAGTTACGAATATTGTTCTTCATTCGCTTTTATTTATCCTAGAGGGCCTACCTTGGGGAAAAAGTACTCACCCAAGGGAACGACTCAACCGGTAACACTCTAAAGCCAAGAGTATTTCCAACCGGTATATAAATGTGGGTATTAGATGCTTGGCAATATCAACAGCGGTTATTGACAAGATGGATCGAAGGGGACTCTTGTCGGTATGGAATCAATCTCCACAAGCGGAAGAGTCCATATTAAAAAAACCCATGTAGAATTTTCCAAAATCCTTTAATCTATTTGTTGGTGCAAGAATAGTCATTCTGAAGTCGCCCCACACTTTTATGGTCTTCTAGTAGAAATGGAAAACATTCCATGGGAGTTTCATGGGTGTTGATGCTTGGCTGGCCCATTATAAGTGAGTGTCGTGGAGGCCAGTGAGAATCAAGCATCTAACCATTAAGCTAAAGATAAGTAATTTGGACTTGTCAAGTGGAGATCCTAGCACAAAATATTGTCTTACACATCCATAGGGTTGTACTAATTCTTGGGTTACAAAACGCATTGGTTAATCGAAAACATCTTGAAAACCAACACTTAACACCATCATCCAAATATCAAACCCTTTTGGAGACAAATACAATTGACTCAATCCATATGTTATTGCTTTCCCTTGGGATTCACATCCTTAGAGGTTTCTAAACATTGGATTATATCTCGATTTGTCTCCTTAAGTAAACAATAGGAAAACCCTTGCCTTAAGTTCATTAAATTTCCACATAACATATCTTGTGGGGGTTTGAAGAAATTAAGACATTGGACATCTTAGTTTGAAAACTAATCGAAGAAAGTGTTTTTGGTAAAATAAAGCCATTAAGCAAAGCTAAGCAAAATGAACTTTCATATGTGTTGAAGACTCACAATCCCAAAGCAAAAATCATTGGTTGGAAATCCAAAAATGAATGTTCAAATGAAATCATTTCTTGGTTACAAAGATCTATAGAAGCATTGTATGCTCTTCAATGCCTAGGTCTAGGCAAACAAAGTGTCTTTTTTAACAAAGTGTCTTTTTTAGGTTCATCTTAGGATAAAAAAAAATCAAAATATTTTTCATCCATCGTCCAAAACATCAAAACAAACATCATCTCATCATCACCTTTTGGAAAATCTTGAAAATCATCCTTAAATACTAGGCTTTTTGGAAAAATAAAAAATCACCAAAATCATTGAGACTGAATCCTTGAAAAAAATTATAAAAAAAAAACCTTTGGCTAGGTATGTGTAGATGCATCCTTTTGCATATGCTTAGTCAAAGTTATCAAAATCATCTTGTCTAGCTTAGTATATGTAGATGAATCCTTCTTCATATACTTAGTGAAATGATCATCTTGTTTGAATAGGTGTGGGTAGATGCATCCTTCTCCTTGCACATATTCAAATCATCATCCTTTGAGAAAATCTATCCCTTAGATCATTATCCAACATCTTGGGGTCTTTTTGTTCAAAATCAAAATCAAGGAAAAAATCCCAAATCCAAAAACAAATCAAAATCAAAATCTGCAAGTCCTAAAAGCCTAGTATCTCATTCAAGATTTATCGAAAAACCAAAAACATTTGTATCATCCATCCCTAACATCATCATCATATCATCACCTTTTTGATCCTCAAGACATCCTAAAACTTTCTATTTTGGGCATAAAATAAAGATTGATCCAAAGAATCAAGAGATTCATCTCCCATATTCTCAAAAATTGATCCTTGTTTTATGGTTCTAACTAGATCTCAATACAAGAAGAGTATGGAAGCCAAAAAAGAAACACCCGCTTCAAGCAATCTTAGCCAAACAAACGCAGAAATGAATCCCGCCGAATCAAGTAATCCTTTGACCCTCTCATCATCGAAAAATCCGCAAGAAGAAAACCAAGGAGAGGACCTTACCTTTGGAATGTCTTGCGAGGAAATGACTGAAATGCTCCAAAATAAAATCCGGACAACCATAGAATCATCAACATCATGATGAGGCTCAACCTTTCGTTATACATGCTTGAGCTAGCAAAACAAGGGGCCAAGTTACCTTCGGATTTTGATGTGAGTACTATAGTGGAGACATCTTTTCTTCCAATCTCATCCACCATTCCCATTTTATCTACAACCCCATCTCAAAACATCACGCAAAACATTCCGCAAATCACAACATCTTCTGCTCCAACCCAACCTAATTTCAACAAGGGAAACACATTCCTCAACGCTCTTCAAGCACACCCCCTTGTTAATAATCAAAACTTGGATGCAAACACCACCTTGGAACAAAATATACCCCAAAACCCATTACACAAAAATGTTCCTCTCACCTTCCATCATGATCCATCATCATCATTTTTTCACGCAACACCTCAAACACCTCTTCTCACAAATTTAGAAGAAGAGGGAGATATGTTCGGACCAGGGGGCATATTCGACACCATGACATTTTCACAACTAACACCCCTTACATTTCCACCTCTCCCACCATTTCCATCATCATCCACATCACTCCTTGGTTTAGGGCTTCCCCCTCTACCAAATATCAATCAAAGCACTATGCCAAACGCTCAAAATTTGTCGTTGATATCGCAACAACAAACGACAAACGCACAAGCAATTGTAACATCATCAAACACCCCCCTAACATCGCAAAGCATGGTCTCTCAAGGACCAATCATATCAAAAGCACCATCCATCATGAAAAACACCAACACCACCTTCACAAACACCATTCCAAATCCACCACCACCAACTCCCACCACATCAAGCCAACACAATGCGACATTGCAAGCTGCTTTCCAAAAAGGATACCATTAAGTTCAAAAACAAAAATCCGAATAACTAGCTGCTCAGCAAGTTGCTCAAGTTGCGCAAGCCGCCCAAGCAACATAAGCCACATTACAAGCGCAACAAGCCCAAGTATTATTGCAGGGTGAAGCCACAATAGTGGTTTACAATTCAAGTGAGGAAGGAAAACTCACAAAAAATGACCCCAAAGCAAAAGAAGTGATTTTGGGGGTTCGTATGAACCTACTGGTTCGAGCGAACCCATTAGGGGTTCACCCGAACTAGGGTTCGAGTGAAACCCTTTGAACTTTGGCCGCAAAAAAAAAACCTAAATGCATAGCAAAGGGGTTCGCTTGAACTAGGGTTCGACCGAACCATGGTTCGAGTGAACCCCTAGGGGTTCGTTCGAACACCCCTTGCCCCTCATCCCCCTCCCGAGACACAAAAAAAGTCTAATTTTTTACGCTTCGGAGCTCGGGTTGAGGATGAAAATGGTGGAGTCTTTAGAAACCCATCTAGAATCAGGTAGCCCTCAGAATGAGCTATCCAACGAATATAATTTTAATATCTTTTGATTTTATTGTGTATTTTCTTTTTTAGTTTTATTAAACATTGGTTCTTCACCGAAAAATGAAGGTCTCTATTTTGCACATGTGGAAAAATAGTAGATTATAAAAAAAAAAATTTAAAAATATGAGTGCACCAGATATTGAATTCCTTGATCCAACAAAAAAAATAAAATTGAATTTTGATATATACAAAAAAAGTTACGCGTTATACGGTCGTGCTATGTTTGAATTGTAATTGGTTTGACTTCGAAACTTGATTAAAGAAAAAATATTCAATAAAAACTATCTAACCAAGTGGAAGCACTATATATTGAAGCTACAAACCTAAATTCAAAAGAATTAGAATTTTATCCTTCAAGGAAAAAAAGTTATGCGCTATACGGTGTACATCACTTTTTAAAAATGTTGCTTTAAATATGGGAAAAACCAGTTTTCGTGGGAGATGGAAAAAGAAGTGCAATCTGATTCCAAAATTTTTGAAAAATATTTTTAGAATCTATAGAAAAAATGTGGCCGAGACTCTAGTTTGTATCATCTTCTGGAATTCCTCACGGTTTAGCCACTATAGGTGCCCGAATGTGAAGGTTAGTTAAAATAATAATTCTAGTGTCCGGTTGGCCAAAATTGTAAACCACTATTGTGGGATCACCTGTAACAACAACAACAAGCCTTAAGCCCTTGATGCATAAGCATTGCAAGCACAAAAGGGGCAGCTCGGGCCTAACTTATATTCTGACAACAAGCAACACAAGCACAAGCCGCTGCGTTCGGCTGTCTCGAACTGTAAGCCCAATGCCAAAGCACAACTTCTTGCACAAAGACAAGCAGCATAATTGCAAGCATATCGGCAAGCAATAAAGAATAGCAATATCAAAGAGCAGCAAGAAATAGCGAATTGGCCAACAACAAAGCGTTGTTGGAACAACATCAAAGCACAACAACAAAGCGTTGTTAGGAACAACAACAAGCACAACAACAAGCACAAATCTTAGTGCTTAGCAACAAAAGATCAACAACAAAGTTGTTCATACAAGGCCAGGTAGAGCTTACTTATTTCGAGAAAAATGTATAGATAACATCCAGGAACAAGCACGACCAACCCACCCATCAAACCACGGTTAAAACACTTACAGAAACACTTTCATCCCACTACGATCTACAAAGCGATGTGGCTGACACCAGCTCGGTTTCTGCAACAGGTAGCAGGAGCTTCAATCCCGAGGCCGAACAACTAAAACACCAAACAGCTTATTGTCTCTATTCATTTGATAGGAGCCTAGTAATGAAACCATTTAAAGTTTTGAAATCCCAAATTTGACAAATGTCGAGGATGAAACCACGAAGATCACATCGGGGAATTCGGAGTTCATTGCATGGAAGTCGCATATGTGATCTTATCTAATGCGGCTATTTCCTAGGAGCTTGGTAGGTCATGCTATGGAATGGTTCTCTCTCTTACCCTTAGGCATTAGAAAATTTCAATAAATTATAGATGCATTCATTAAAAACTACGCATGCAACATTTCAATGGATGTTAGTCTAGAAGAACTGTCGGCTCTGAAACAAGGGAAGGGTGAGTCATTTGCCTCATTTCTACAACGATGGTGATCTAAGGCCAATCTGAGCAAGCGGACCAGCTTAAGAACAAACAAGTTTGCACCATCATAGCCAACCTTGAAGCCTGGCATTTCTATCCTCCAAGGTTCGTAAGTGCATCATCACATACGCATCAATTGATCCTCAAGGCGCTTTAGCATCGAAAAGACCCCTTTATGACCTAAACCTCAAGGAATCAACATCATACCACGAATAGCAAAACAATCGCCCACCATCCAATTACAATGATAAACCTCGCATGTGGGAAATGAACAAAAACGTTACTAATGATGGTGTCGTTGATGCCAAGGTGGTCATTAGTGCCCCACGCCAACATACACCCGCACCACAAATCCAAACACAACACCAAAACACTCATCACACAACACACCAACCCAACAACCATTCAACCATCAATAATCTCAATGACCAAAGGGGACCAGCTCAATGCAAAAGTTATCCCAAACGAAAATACACCACTTTGGGGGAACCACTTGAGGACATAATGAAAAAATTGATCAACGAAAAACTCATCCTCCTACATTTGAGAATTACCAAGAACCGGATGTCAAACCTCCTTGGTATAATGAGAATCAACTCTGCGAATTCCATAAAATCAAAGGCCACACCACAAACAGTTGTATGAGACTCAAAAAAATCATCCAAGATCTCATTGACAAGAAAATCATAAACGTGGAACAACCTACAGGAAATCAGGATCTTAAGATATATACGAATCTGATGCTGAATCATGGCAACAAAGGGAATAAAAATGATAAAGGGAAGGGAAATGTAAATCATGTGTATGAAACAGTCGTTGCCTCCCTAAATGAAGACTGCATGGTCATCACCATCAAGGGCGCCCATGCCGAAGATTGTGGAGTCACCACAAGAGGCGGCAAAGTCACCATTGCAAGAATATCCCAACCAAATAGAGTCCCTTCATCTAGATCTGTTCTGCATGGCTACAATGTTGTAGATCAACTTAAGAGAACGCCAACACAAATCTCCATCATGGAGTTGCTAAAAATATTGTCTTCCCATAAGAAAATCCTAGAGGAGGCATTGGCGTTATCCATTGTCCCCGCAGATCTTGACACAGATCAATTCCAAGCTATGGTCGGATATATCATAACGCCTAATCTCCTTACATTTTCTGACCAATATTTCCCCGCCCAACCATCTCACAACCTGTGCACTTCACCTAGAAGCCATTGTACATAAGAGCAAAATCAAAAGGGTCTTGGTGGATGGAGGTGCAGGATTGAACATATGTTCCCTAAGCCTCATCAAGTAGTTGAAAATATCAGAAGATTCTATCGACAAAGGGAAGGGTATCACAATAAGAGCATATGATGACCAAGAAAGAGTGTCTCAAGGCACAATCAAACTCCCTATTCAAGTAGGGCTGACTCTCATGGAAACCACTTGTCAGGTCTTGGACCTTGACTTGCTGTATAATATCCTCCTGGGACGCCCATGGATCCATGCGATGAAAGCTGTAGCATCAACCTTCCACCAATGTGTGAAATTTACACATAATGGAAAAGAGGTTACCATCCATGGAGATCTCGAACATTTCTCATATTGCAAAAATATTGAAGCAAAGTATTACAAAATCCCCCAAGTACGAAAAAATGATGAGGGCCCATCCACACCATACATCAACCCCGCCACCCTCGCATCCACTTCTGCGACAGAGACACCCGCCACTCCCACCATTCCCACCATCTCTGACATCAAGCTCATCATCCAAGAGGACGGTTGTGGAAGCTACAAGCTCCCTAACAATGCTTTTGTGATAGGAGAGTTACCACAATCTCCTAGATCACGAGGACGTCCAAAAGGAAACCAAGCTTCCACATCACAAACGTCTTCTGAAGACTATCTCGAATTCACAAGATGGGGAGACCTTGGCCAGGAGGTTATTGAAGCAGATCCATCTCACATGTTATATCAAGATGAAAGACCGACACCTTAATTACCAATGGATGAGACAAGCAAGGGCCTGCAAATGATGCTCCAAATGGGCTACGACAGAAATCAAAGACTGGGACAAAACGACAATGGGCTCATAATACCTATCATACCAGAGACGCGACCCATAACAAATCTTGGCCTTGGATGTACCCCTCTGAGTATAACCATACGTGGCCGAAGTCCTCCAGTTAGAACGGTTAATATTTCTCCTAAGCCAATAGCAGCAAAAGTATGCTCACCAATATCCATAGGTAGAGACATACATAACTTTATAACTAAGATCTATAATAGTAGCGATGATGAGGATACCATAACCAATCTACCTAAGTTATTTGAGGACACCACCCTGTGTATGATTAGTGCCCTATCCTTTGAACCAGACCAAAAAAATCATGAGATCCGCTTAGTATATCCCCAACTCATCGACTACGACCAATGAGGACCACCAGTTCTTGATACATTCAAAAACGATGAGGCGCTCTTAGAATTCATGGGATTGTGGGACAACATTCCAGATGGGGATCACAAAGTAGGGTTTATAATAGAGTTGGACACACATGCCTATTATGGGGAAACGATTGAATCCTTCAGTCGCAAAAGTGAGAAACTAAGAATCATATCTAAGTCCTTGAGTGAAAACCACACTGTGGCACTCTCTGACAAGAAAAAAGTAAAAATAAAGGACGTATCCAATGGTGAAAACCTCTCTGAGGCACCCGAGGATGAAGGATTCAATCTTCCTTTAAGAGCTATTCATCAGGAGAAGTTAGCAGTCTTGGCCAAAAAATGCAATCCGGTCAACCTAGGAACCAAGGAGACCCCGCATATTACATTCTATGTGGAATCACTACTTTCAGAAGAGCAAGAACTCCTAGCGACATTCCTAAAGGAAAGACAGATAAACTTCGCATGGAGTTATGTTGATATGCTAGGACTTGATCCAAAGACTGTGGTTCATCATTTAGCAGTGTATCTAGAAGCAAAGCCGGTCAAACAAAAGCTTCAAAAAATGCATCCTCAAATCGCTCTGTTAGTCAAAATGGATCTAAAAAAGCTATTGGATGCAGGATTCATCCGACCAATAGATTATCCAGAATGGGTGTCGAATTTGGTACCTATCTCAAAGCCTAATGGAGCCATTAGAATCTGCACAGACTTCAGATATTTGAACAAAGCATGTCCGAAAGATGATTTCCCACTTCCCAACATCGACATGATAGTAGACATGACAGCAGGACATGAGATGCTATCACTAATGGACGGATTTTCAAGATACAATCAGATCATGATAGCAAAAGAAGATCAACATAAGACGACTTTCACTTGTCCATGGGGGACCTACTATTGGAACATGATGCCATTCGGCCTAAAGAACGCAGGAGCAACATATCAAAGGGCCACAACATGATCCATAAAATGGTTGAAGACTATGTTGACGATATCCTAGCTAAGTCCAGAAAGAGAAAAGATCACATAGCAAAGCAAACCTAAGTGCCATCTTTGATAGGACTGGAGGAATACAAAGTCGACTAAATCCCAAGAAGTGCGCTCTTCGGCGCATAATCGTGTAAATTCTAGGATACATAGTGTCCATGAGGGGTATCGAGGTGGATCCAACAGCAGTGAAAGCTAACTCAAGCACCAAAGACATTAAAAATTGAGAGGCCTCCAAGGAAAACTCAATCCATCCGACGCATTCATAGCACAACCGGTGGACAAGCAGAACCCATATTCTCACCTAGTCCACAAGGGGGTAGCATATAAATGGGACACAAAATGCAAAGAGGCATTTAACAAAATCAAGGAATATCTACTAACACCACCAGTTTTAATGCCACCCATCCTAAGAAAGCCATTGATCTTATATGTGTCAGCAACAACAACAGCCATTGGAGCTCTCCTAGCTCAGCATGATGAAAATGGAAACTATCTAATATATCAAGAGAACAATGGTTGGGCATGAGCTAAACTACTCATTCATCGAGAAAGCATGCCTCACAGTAGTGTTTGCATCACAAAAATTTAGACATTACATGTTGGCACACAAGATAAAGCTCATCACCAAAATTGACCCCCTCAAGTATTTATTATCAAAGGCAATGCTCACAGGAAGAATGGAAAAATGGGTGATGATACTGTCAGAGTATGACATCGAGTATGTAGAGTGAAAAGCAATTAAGGGACAAGTTATTGCAGATCAACTAGCAGAAGCACCTATTTATTCTGAGAATCCTCTTGTCTCAAAGTTTCCAGATGAATCCATTTTTAACCTCAACGTAGCTGACCACTAGAAACTATACTTCGATGGCTCATACACACAGCACGGATCAGGAGTTGGTGTCTTCTTCATTACCCCACAAGGGGATTGCATACCAAGGTCATACAAACTGACATTTCCTTGCACCAACAACAATGCGGAATACGAGGCTTTGACTATAGGTCTCAGGATAGCAGTACAATGGAACATCATAGCTCTCAAAGTGTATGGAGACTCTCAATTGATCATAAATCAAGTCAATAATGAATATCAGACCAAGGATGACAAGCTCACTCCATACAAGAAATTGGTGGAGACTCTCAAAGAATCTTTCATTGAAATAACATTTGAGCAGATTCCTAGAACCAACAATAGAGCAACAGATGCCATGGCAACAATTGTATCCCTATTAGACATCCCTCACAACGTTCCAAAATATGCATTCTTGATTGAGCAGCTTCTCGTGCCTACATTCGAGGTACCAGAATCAAAATTCGTGTGCGAAATCGTTGGTTCTAGTGATCCTTGGTATCATGACATCTACACATATCTTTGAATAGGAGCCACACCTGTCAATTTACCCTCAAACCTAAAGTGAACCTTTGTAAAAAAAGGCATCCAAATTTGTCATCCTAGGTGATACCCTATACCATAGAAGCATAGAAGGTACCCTACTACGCTGTTGCCTAAACGCCGAGGGAGGTATCATTTCGATCATTTTAACCGGCTAACGATATCCTCGGTTCGTGACTCGAAAGTGGAATGACCATAGCCAAGAAAACCACCGAGGATGGGGCATTATTGGTCCACAATGGAAAGAGAATAACATGATCGCATAGGAAAAGTGGTTCCATAATGCCGTACTAAAGATGGGGACCTCATCCACCCAGCCCAAGAGCTTCGGCCCCATCGGCCGCCCATGGCCCTTTCAGTTGGGGACTTGATCTCATTGGGAAAACTCCACACCACCTCATCTAATCCACCAAAAATTCATCATAACCGACCTGTACTCACTAAGGGTGGATGTCACGACGCATTAACCGGTTTCGTGATTTCAAAGTTCATCTTAAATCCATCTCATTTTTCGATATGGTGTTCCATTACCATTATCTCAAATAATGTGGACACCGATCAAAATCCCAGATACCGCGACTTATGCAAGAAATTGAAAACTTAAATTGATCGCTCTCCCACCCCTGCGATTTCATCCCCAGCAATGGCCAAGAAAAGCTACAAACAAAAACTATTATGAAAAATCCTCAAGAAAATAGTCAATGATGCAGGTCGTGGATCGGCATTTGCAATTTAATTCCACCTTTACCACTGTTAGAGATCCCGGCGACACCCACTCCCAGAATTCTCTCCGGAATTACTTGATCAGAAGTGGTAATTCCCATTGAGATCGAGCTCCCATCCCTCAGAATATCACCAAAACCTCACGCACTCGCTTAAAGACTACCAAAGTGTCAAGATTAAACGAGCCGAGCTATTGGATGAGCCGAGCGTACGGATAGTTTTAATCATTTGCAAGTCTATTAGAAAATAGACTCAAAAGGAGCAATAATAAGAAAATTAGAAGCAGGACGTTCCAAGTGGGAGAACTAGTCTTAAAAGAGAATCAAAAGAATGTCCCAAACCCAAGCAACAAAGGAAAGTTTGAACCCAATTGGTTGGGACCGTTCATCATAACAACAAATTACAAATTAGGGGCATATCAGCTATCAACACCTGAAGGGGAACCTCCTCGCAAGAGCCCTGAATACTGGTCTCAAAAAAAAAAGCCACGCCTAAATCTTCAAAGGTATAGGAAACCCTAAAAACGTGCACTAGGGAAATGTCCTAAAATGGTTACTTCGTGAAAAAACTTGGCAACAGCGCCTTGGTAACAACAAAAAAATAAAAAATAAAAAAAATCCAAAAAATAAAAAAAGGATCAAAAAAATAGTAAAGAGAAAAATTGTCCTCTAGTGAAAACCACTTCAGTGGCACTTTGGGCAAGTACCTTGGTGAAAACCTAGAAAACAGGCGCCTTGTGTAAATAAGCACTTTCTATCCACCAGGATCTTTATAGCTTCTTCTGCATCATTCATCCATTTTTCTTCCATCATCCATCATGTTTAGGTCTCCATCCATCACTCATCCACTCGCATCCGCACCATAGCTTGGTCCTGTTTTGGTATCATGATCACTCCTTGTACTACTCCGCCCATCCTCAAGGTTAGTTTGTCCTACCTTTATCACAGTAGTCTATGACATCACATCGGGGCATGCTCTTATCGGATCTGATTCTGGTGGTATGATCTTAAGGTCCTCAAAATCAGAAAATCCAAAAACATTCAAAACATATCAAAATCCAAAAAAAGGTCAAAAAGTCAATCAAAAAAGTCAAAAAATAGAGTCGTCTTGTCAAACTATGTTGTCTCTAAGCTGAACGTAGGCAAGGTTGATCTTTTGATCAATTTCTAGACACTTAGTCACTCCTTAGAGTCCTGGTTATAATAAATCACATCTCATCATGTATATATCTCCATCCTCAGAATCGGCCAAGTTGTCAAATGAATCCATGTGGCTCCTCGCGGTATAATGTAGGCAAGGCTCATCCGTTGATCAGCCCCGACCCCTAGGATAGGTCTTTCTAGGTTAGTCTCTTGGTCAAAAATCTTAGAAATCCCAAAACATTTGAAAAATAAAAAATCAAAACATTTGGAAAATCCAAAAACACCAAAAACAGCCTCAAAACATTGCAAAACTCCAAAAACATCCAAATATTTGAAAAAAAATCCATTTGTCTCATCTCGCTTGCACCCGCAATAACACCATCCATAATAAACTGATCGTCATCCTCAACCTTTGGTGAAAACAGTTGGAAACAAGTATAGCAGCTTAAAAAGTAAAACTCAAAAACGTCAAGTCTCAAGCCTAAGTCAGTGCATAAGCAAGTTGGTCACCTCTTCGTATCGATAACTTAATCATCCAGTTGGTCCCATATCAATCATCTTTTAGAGTGCTTTGGATAAACGAAATGACGTGCCGCCATCCACTAACATGTCCTAGGATGAATCCTTCCTACAATGGGCATTATCTTTTGGCAATAAGTTTCAGTTCTTATCCTTAGAAAACACATCCTCTTTTCCGTTAGCGGTATTGAAGAGTATCAATTTGTCTGTTTACTTGGTCTTTATCTTTTGACTTATCTTATTTGTGCTCATTCCAAGGACGTCTCGATGATATCCCAAAACAGAGGATTTAGAGAAATAGGAATGGGGCAACGATCATTATCTTTTGTCTGCTATGCTTGTTGGACGTTCTTGTAATATAACCTCGATGAATACTTGCTTTGTTAGGTATGTATGGAAGAGGTCTAGGGAAACTTGTTGACTACTGCATGGATAGGTTTACCTTTGGGTGTTTTGGTCTGAAGAGCTTGAAACTTTTGAAGTGCATCCTATCAAGGTTTTCGTATGTCAGGTGTGAACAAGAATACTCCTATCTGCTTGTCAAGTCAAAGTTCATCTCACTGGATACAACTCCATCATGGTTTTCTATACCTTGATGCATCATACCACGTGTGTTATAAAACATAAGAAAATTTGGCCCTTTGAAAATCTCAATTCCTTGGCAAGTAATCATCATCATCATCATTTGCATTTGCATCATCTTGTGTCTTGTTGAAATGACTTCTTCTTTTCTTACTAACCGCACTAACAAGGTACTATGACAGTTGATCATCATCACCAGTATCGTCATCGATCCTGCATCCACAAATCATTAGTATATCACATAAACATATCATAGAGAAAATATATGCATTGCATAAACATGTTATCATAAGCATTCATTGCATCCATTTCTTGCATTACATCTATCACATTAATCATCGCATAAGCATCTACAGAAGCATTTCATAATCATCTTTGCATAATCATAAACAATAGGTATATAAGCATACATACTTGCATAACATTAATGACATCATCTCACCACTTTACGTTCACATTACATTACGCATTAACATATCATTGCATCACATACATCATCATTTATTGTGTTTAGGATAATAACATTTGTTATTCTAAGCATCTCATAAAACCATCTCATTATGCATTAACACCATTTCATTTGCGTCATATCATGACCATCACATTTCATATTTCATCATCCATATCATCTCATAGATAACATCATAAAACATTCATTGCATAAATCATTCCACATAGGCATAGACGTACAAAATTCATTACAAACAATTCATATATGCATCCATTCATTAACATTTCACAAGCACAATTTACATATCATTTCGCATATGCACCATAGATCATATCATTTCACATATCAGACCATCGCATTTTGCATTATCATAAATAGACCATCACATTTTCATATCATAGGTTAACATAATATAGATCTGTTAGTCATAATCATAACGCGTGCATCATCAGAAATAAATGCATCCATAAAGACATCATTGCAAAGCATATAGAAATAAACCATCCATGCATAAAAGAGAACACAGTACATCGCATCAAAATCATCATCGGCTCATATATATATCATCAATAACATCACTGTCATAGTACAAAGAATAAATTGAATCACTATACATATATGTCAATCAATACAAAAGGCCCATCGGGCTATCAAAAATGAGCCCATAAGGCTAAAAAAGGTATCATAACATCTCAATCAAGCTCAGTCCCTGTGGATGTTGCCCTCGCCCCTGTCACCATGACCCTCTGCTAGTCTGTGGCTGGCCCACTCTGAATACTCTGGGACCCACTCTGCTCTAGGTACGGCCTCATGATAAGACCGCCAATAATACTCTGCCTCTCGGATGGCATCCCTATAGGATTGAACTAACACTGTACCCTGGGAGGAGGAGGCTGTCATGCTCTCTATCTGTTGTCTGCGGCCTAGCTCAGTGGCTGCCTGTAACTCTGTAGCCTGTCTCTGTTGTACAGCCTGATCTCTCTTAGCTTTGAGCTACTCTCTCTCGGCCCTCACCTGATCTCTCTCGGTAGTCACGACCTGGATCTAAGCCTGTAACTGCGCAATTAGCGCATCTCAAGCATCTCCCTATCCCTATGGCTGCACCCGAGGCTGATCATCACCTCGTGGTGGCTCCTGTAGTTGATCCTGCATGTGTACGTCTTCGTGCCCTGGCTGGACTAGGGGCACAACTGGTGGATCCTATCGAATCTCAACCCTATGTCCTCGTCCTCATCCTCATCCTCGTCCTCGTCCTCCCCCTTTGCCTCTAACTCTGCGCAGATCTAGGTCATCACCTGGAATAGTCAACCGAAGTGGAGGTCGGAACCAGTCCCTGTAGGCCTGAGTGGTCCCTGGATCTGCTAAACCCTGATTGTAGGCCCATGGTCAGGCTACCAACTACTGAAAACTATTGACTGCCTCTGAGGTATGAATGTACTATCCCCATGACACCTGTGTCATGCTGTGAACAAAGACAACTACATAGTCGTCATCAGGCCGATCCTGCGACCGTTCAAACTAACGCTGCATGCACCCGGGAAAGTACCTCTTGATCATAGTATGCTCCCGCCCCTGCATATATCGGTCCTGGCGGCAATAGAATAGTTGATCGACATCGTCGGCCCATCCAGGCCAACCAAGGTATGGTCACCAAGTGAAAACCAACATCTCGTCTAAGATCTGCCTCCAGTAGGGGATCTCATGCTCACCGGTGTGTGTAAAGGACACATCACCTCTATATCGTGCCACGAGGGCATTGTCTGCCCCCATTGAAATTGGAACGACACGTGGACGTAGCATAGAAATGTGCTCCCACGCCTAGACATGAAGTAAAGTCACCCCAGCCCCCAGCGCTCTGTCATCCATATAAACGTACTTATGGAGGTCCCCGTAAAGCGAAGCTAGAAGAACAGGCCCCCATGCGAAACGAACCGGCCTATCTCGGACCATCTACTCCCAGCGGTAGGGAGGTGCTATGACCCTGTATCACTCTAGCTCTATCTGTCCCTCACAAAAGATGATGTCCCGTGTGGCGAGGAATCTGCAGCAGGCCTCGCGCCCCTCGTCCATATCAAAAATTGCCTGCCGGACATGAATCGACAATCGTAGAATACGCCAAACATCCTCCAGAGTGACGGTAGCCTCGCCAGTGGGGAGATGAAACGAGGACGTCTCGCTATGCCACCTCTCAGCCAGCGCTGACAACATCCCTAGGTGAGTGCGCACGGGCGCCGCGTACGCAATGTGCCACAACCCTGCAACCCCGAGTCGATCCTGGTCCCTGTCGCTCAAGTCTCGCAAGATGCTAGCCAAATCTCGCAACCTGTGCTCTCAAGAGTAGAGCTCCCTCGCCGCGTCCTGCATCAAGGAAGATCATCATGATACATTTTTTTGCAAAATTCTCTGCCAAGCGTTCAAAAAAGTTCCCTAGTGGTGCAACTCGTGATGGCGTCATAGTTTAATTTTAATCAAACTCCGACGCTAGGGCTGCAAAAAGCCAAATGGCACCGCCGCGATGCACTTTCCCTCCTAGCGTCGCAGTTTAGGTGAATTCAGCGACGCCGCATCACACTTTATCAAACTAGCCCGCTGATCCTAAGCTCAGTGTCAGAGTTTTTAAACTCTGAACTGCACCGCTACGACACAAAACAGCACCGCGTGACACAATTTGAATGCCGAGCAGTGCTATATAGCGCCACTACAGGAAAACCGCCCCTTTAAAGCATTAATTAAACATTAAATGAAAAGACGAAGCTTGGGTAAGGGTCACATACCGGTGTCTCGATGCCAGGTGGTTGTTGGTACATCCGAACTTGATCAGTGATGTGTAGGGGAAGCTATCATTGCGCCATATCGCCAAAGAGTCAGAGCTCAAATCTCAAGGTTGCTAGTGGAGGTGTGTGAAAATGACTTGAAAGTGACCCCTCGGGCCCCTTTTAAGCCTAAAAATTAAGGTTTTTTCACCCTGTTCGGCTGTCCTAATAGGGTTTTGGACCCCCGAACCTATTTTTGTCTGATTGAGGCCTGTTTTTCATCGTTTTACTGCATTTAGACATGTTTTTAGCCTCCCGGAGCCCTTTCACACTTATTGGGTACTTTGTCATCTTTTTTGTGAGATCACCCAAAAAAAATTAATTAAAATTTTCGTCTGATTTCTCGAGGGGGCATTATAATGGCATGTTTTCTCTCGCCATGCAACAGTGGGGCAAGTTTTTAAATAACAAATTTTTTGGCTTTGATCGAGATCGTTTATTCTTTGAACCAATGCAACAAGCGCATTGCTTCAAAGAGGGGCAAAATGTAGACACGTAAAATATACCAATTGACATTGTGCATCTGATCCTGCTTACTAACATCGTTTCTTCCTGAATCACAGTCTAACCATTTAATCAAATTCCCCTATTTGATTAAATTCATCAATATTCCTCTCTTAATTAAATAAATCATTTTATCTAATCAAGTCATCTCTTTTGTTAATTAAATCAATTCAATTGATTTAATTACCCCTATTTAATTAAATAATCAATTTTATTTGATTAAATTCTAAAGTCCGTTCATTAAATTAAATAAATTAAAACCTTATTTGATTTAATCTAACACCATCTCTTTTAATTAAATAAATCAAAATCCTTATTTAATTAATCTCTTGTCATATTCCTCTCTTATTTGATTTAAATAAATTTATAAATTTGAGTCAAATAGGTCACATCATCTAAACTCTCTCATTAAATTAATTAACCTTGATTAATTTAATCTCATCTCATGTCCCATCCTCTAGATAATGCAAGTTGCACATGAAAATAGATTTAATTCATTTATTAAATCTCTATTTTCCTCACAAGGCATCTTTTGGAATATTCTCTCAATTTGAATTCAAAAATTCCAAGTCAACATGTATATCCAACAAGGCAATAAATTCATCTTACATGTCCTTTGCCTTGAGCCAAGTGGCATTTATTTCATTTTCCCTTCCCTCTTGCATGTCATTTCAATAAATTTGAAATTCAAAATTATGCATTTATTGGCACAAACCCCAAATCTTGCACATCCTTCATCCATTCATAGATTGAAAAGTGGCATCATACCATTGGATGAATGTTAGTCCCAAATTGCTCAAATTTGGATATTCATCCATCTTGGAATTCTATAAATAAAGAGCTCATGTCCTCATTTCATCATCCACAATTTATGCAAAGTTACCATGCTCAAATATCCATCAAATTTCATCAATCATTCTTGAATCATAGTTAGGTTTTGCAGATTTTAGCTTGGAGCACTCTTCAACATCAACAAAGTGGATCAAATCTTCATCAACATATCAAGCTTGCATCTTAGGAATTGGGAAAGGGCCAATTTTCACATCAAATTGGCACCAATTCCCCCATAGGATCATGAGTTTGCACATCTAATTAGGATTTAATCTTTGCTTTATCATTTCCATTGTGTTCTTTAATATTTTCTTCCTAGTTTGAATGTTGTAAATGGATTTCATGGGGAATCCTTGTTTTGGCTTTCAATCTCTTGTCTAACTTGTTCATTCTTGTTGTTTTGCAGGTACCAAGGTTGGGGTTCACACACTCCTAGAGAATCCTAAAAAAAAACATTCCACAACCGACAATATTTTACGAATTTCATACCTTCTTCCCTTGACAACTTAGATTCTTGTAGCAAGATTAGATTGCTTGTGTTTTTCTGCAAATGGCACCTAACTAGGCACCGCTTGTCAGGGGCCTTTAGGCCTCTGACATTCCATGTGGTTATCTTCATTGTTTCCCAAGGGAGGGAATTCCTCCCTTGGTACTCAAGAACTTGGTAATGCTAGGGTACTTTTTGGAAACAACCTCCTCTTCCCTCAATTGCTTGAAATATTTTCTACCTCAGGAATTTTCCTAATGTGCCGATTTTACCCAAACCTAGGTGTTTAGCAGCTGATTGTGAAATACATCTATAATCAATGATGTCTAATGCATCCTCCAGATCCTCATTCGAGTCAAGGTCATCGCTAGCCAATGAGGCGACCTCCTCAGCTGTTTTGGGTGCCCTGTTGTGATTCTTCTCCAAACCTAGGGATTTAGGTTGTGGAACCACCCGAGATTCTCCCTCCTTTACCAAATCTGAGGTACTCTCAAGGGGCACTCCACTCCTCCCACCATTCAATGCAATCTCCTCCTAGATTTTTTTCATTTCTGGGGCCACAGGAGAAGGCCTCAGATCAGATTGAGGCTTGTCCTCAGGTGTGTTTTTCCGCCAGGTGCTCATCCTTCCTTTGGAGAATTCTGAATCTTAGTGATCCCAGGCTCCACAGTTGAGACATAAAACTTTCAATACCTCCACTTCTACTTCCTGATACCATCATACCCCCTCCATAAGGAGACAAAATTTCTTAGGAATGGTGTCAATTGTTGTAACTTTCAACTTGGCATATTTGTAAAGATCCCCTTCTAATATACTCATATCAATCTCCATTAAGGTACCCAACGATTGGCCAATTTTCTCCAAACAATCACTAGCCCAATATTCCATCGGAAGGTTGTAGAGCTTGATCCACATAGTCTAATCATATGGTCTCATCTTTACTAGGTCAAAATTGTGACACTAGGGCTGCATATAGAGAGGGGAGTCGTTCATAAACCACATATCACCCTCTGTACACCTTTTTTCTTCCTCATTTGCAAAAACACCAGGAAGAAGCCTTTTGGTAGAAACCTTAACAGGAATTCCGTTTTCCAATTTTCTTTGATCCAACCATTGATTGTGGCTTTGTCCAGTCTACCTCTGATGAAGCAGCATATGAATGTGAAATCTCTTAAAATGCCATATCAGCCCCAATTTCGTCTGCTACATCAATTTCCATCACTCCTGCTTCGGCTTCCAGGTTAGGACACGATGTCTCCACCATCCGCCAACTCTCCTCTATCCTGGTCCCAAACCCGAAATTCCATTTCCTACAAGCTTCATTTTGTTGCCCCTTAATCTGCCCCACCATCTGTCCTTTATGCCTCTTCTTGAATGTTCGATTCAAATTTTTGAATTGTTCCTACAATGGTGTAGAAGCACCATGGTTCTTCCTGGCATCACCCACTTCTTTCTCAGAGGCTTCTGATTTAGGAGTGTCGTTCCTTTTTTAGGCTGGGGCACAACCATCCCAGTAATCTGTCGCCTGCTTCCAATAGCTAGGGTGGCACATATCTTTCCATCTCCCGTTTGTAAATATCCATTGGGGGCGGTACTCCTATTGTGATCCAAATGACTTATCTTCGACCACCTCATCCCCCCATCGATGCTTCCTACTGGCCTTGCTTCCCAAGCGCTCACCATCGCTCATTAATGGCACACTATTCTTCCATGCATGTCTTGCCATAGCCCCTGCACTAGCCTGCACTTTTGCTCTGCCTTGCACCATTTTCTCTAGATCAACTAATTAATATAAATGAATAATTTTTTATTTAGTAGAAAATTTATTTACTTTTTAAATATGAAGACATCAAAATTTTAAAAAATTAATGTATACAAATGAATTTATTAAAAAAACATATAAGTATATAATATTTACTACACTTTTTAAAGTAAAAAATAAAACAAAATAATTATGAAAATCTTGAATAGTGGCTTTTAAAAAATTTAAAGTTACATACAAAATTAAAATAGTTATTCAAATAAAAATAAAGTAAACAATGTGGATAAACTAAAATAATTTTGAACTAACAATTAAAACTTATGTCTATATTATGTAGTAGATAAAATAGTTTTGAAATTAAATAAATATTCTTAAGTAACTAAAATATGTATTTAAGATGTCTATGCTAATTTAAATTATTCTTTCCAATTTCCAATTTCTAATTGTTGAATTCTAGTGAAGTGACCTCTTATTTTAGTATCATATTATTTCATGTCTCACAATTACAAATCATATTACTCTCATTATAATTTTATTAAATTTTAATTTGCTATTTATTAATTTTAGGTTGCTCCTGATTGAGAACTTATAGATATACTAAATAACGAGTAAAATAAGTATGATTACGTGAACTATGATGAATTAATTTGTACTATTTGTACTTTTTATTTTTATAAATAAAAACAATTATATTTTAGTTTGAAATGACAATAATTGTATTTGCATTAATTATACAAGAAATATCTCACATTTTAATAGTAATAAATACCTTTTTAGTGTTGGGATTTTCCCTAATGAAAAAAATCAATGCAACATATGCATCCATTCTTGCTTTCTTTGCCCAATTGCCCGAAAAGGCTTGAAGACCTTGTTTCACTTGATGGTTGGCATTTTGAGGGTAGTTAATACAAGCCTTTACATCATGGTTTGAATTCTTTGCCAAATTCCATTTGAAATGAGAAACCCTCCTTGTACACAAGGTTGTAAAAAATACAATTTTCTTTGTTTGTATCCTCAAATGATGTGCAATATTTCCATGTAGTGATTGATATTGACAAGCATTCAAATTTGCTTGCATGAACATGTATCGAAGGCTACAATGATCCATACAAAACTCAAAATCAATGGCCTAAAAGAAAGAATCTCTAAAATAATAGTGCATGGATGACAAATTAAATTATAGATTGTGGGTAGGGTAGTTAAACTCGTGATCCATGAGCTTTTGGGATTCATATGCAATCACGCAATCTTCTTGAATAAGGAAACCCTTATCGCATCCAATGAAGCAATAGTGCAAACCACACAATTTGTTGTAGAATTAGGCATTGCAAGGATTGGTGCACTCATTAACCTTTCCTTAAGGATTGAAGGACCCTCTCAAATTGATTGACCACACAAACTTCTTCCCTTTCCATTGAAGAGAAGTAATGTGATGCACCACTCTCAAGAAGTCCATGCCTAATCAATGGTAATAACCCATTTATCCCATGAACTGTGAACCTTAGCAACATTTATGGGTATAGGCTAATTCAATATGACATGAAACTTTAAGGGATCTATCAAGATTCCCACTCCAAATATCACACAAATAATTCACCTTTGATTGGGAAAACTTGCACTTTGCCAAGTTGCCATAAAGTTAGTTTTCTTGTAGACACTTCAAAACTTGATGCAAGTGAACCTCATGCTCCTCCCTTGGAATTGAACAATTTGGAATGCCATCACAAAATAAAAGGACAAATCAATCTAGGAAGGTATGAAACACCCCATTGATGAGGCTCATGAACATCGATGGAGCATTAGTCAACCCAAACACGACCATCATAAAAATAGTGTTCATATTGAGTAAAACTATATTATGATAAATATTTGTCTCATGCATGCAAAGTTTATGGTAATTGGACTTCAATTCAAGCTTAGAGAATACTTTAGTTCCTTTCATCTGATCAAACAAGTTAGATATTCTCAGTAAGGGATATCCGTTCTTTACCCTCACCTTATTCAATTGTTAATAGTCAATGCATAGATGAAAAGATCCTTCTCGCTTCTTTACAAAGGTGGTCAATGCACCCCAAGGGGAAATGTTAGGATAAATATGACCTTTATTGAACTCATCAAGTTGAAACTTGAGTTCACTTAGTTCTTGAGTGGTCATCCAATATCGAGCACATGGGATGGGTTCAATTATAAGGATACTTTCAATGCAAAAATCTACATCTTGCTTGACCAACATACTAGGAATGACACTTAGAAAGACATCCTCATACTCTTTGAGAAGGGGGTGATCATTAAAAAAAACCTAATGGTAATCAACTCTCTTTAAGATCACTCACAAAGATAATCAACATCTAGCATCCTTTACACATACTTTGTCTCAATTGCATGACAAAATCATGCAAAAGGAGATGGGTCTCTGAAATCCTCTACCTCCACCTGATTGCCATGATCATTAATACACTTCACTATATTTTGAAGACAATTGATAATCACATGATGAGCATCAAGCCAGTCCATCACAAGGTCAATATGCGTAGGATCCCACAATCAAATCCACAAATCAATAGTTGCAGTGGAGGTACCTAGGTCTAACACATAATCATCATTTACTTGGAAAAAGTTATGCAAAAGGAGATGTGTATTTGAATTCCTATTACCTCCACTAGATTGCCATGATCATCAATATAGTTCACTATCTTTTGAAGATAATTGATAATCACATCATGAGCATTGAGCTAGTCCATTCCAAGGACAATATACGTACATTCCCACAGTTGAATCCACATATCAACAATGGTGATGAAGGTACCTTAGCCTAGCACAACCATGCATGGAATAATCTACTACAACCTTAGCCCCTATAGCCAATTCAACTTGCTAAATACTATCTTGCCTTGGTGGAACCAACCTCATCACTCAACCAACAATGGGGAAATAAAGGATTCAAAAGCTCCTAAATCAAACTATTGGCTCCCAATTTGACTATGCCCAAATGTGCTTGAGTCTCAACTCCTATGTGTATTTAGGCCTTATTTTTTCCATCACGTATAACCGATTGGAGAAATATTTGTATGGGTCTTCATGTGTTAATTTTTCTTAAGTGTTACCCTTTTTTCCTTTCATGTCCTTATCATGTGTTTGAAGTTACAAGGATCCTTAAAATTTCCAAGTATGGAGGTTTTCATTTCATTTCTAAGGATCGTGTCTATGTAAGAGTTTCAAAGTTTTCCTTCTTGATATGCCTTTCCTCCCAAGTCCACTTTTTTCCTTTTTCCCCAGTAGAATATCAAACTTTCCCATTTGGACATACTTTTCATCCATTCCTCATTCTCATTCCCTTTTCCTACTAGGATTTGAGAGTTTCCTTCCTAGTATCCCTTGCCTTTGTCTGAGTATTGGAATTTTTCTTACCAACATTCTTTTCTTTAAAACCTTGACTCCTCAATCCTTTACACTAAGTTACCTATCATAGTTAGAACTTCAACCATCCCTTTAAACCTAGGTACCTTTTCCTCGGTATCCAAAATCCTAGAATTTTTATGTTTTCTTTTGTATACTTTTTCAGAGCCATAGATGTGGAGATATCTCTAAAGTGGTACTTCTAGCATGAGTTATGAACCAACCTCAATCCTTGACATTTTTCATTGCACTATCTCATTGGGACCATGGGTTTGAACTGTCCTTATTTGGGTACCTCATAAGAAGTACTCTTGAACCTTGATCCCCAACACTTTTCACTATGCTATCTTATTGGGATTGTTGGTTTGGACATGTCCTTATTTGAATGCATTAAGGGAATAATTATTTGGTACCACTAGTCCTTGGCTCCTTGAAAATTTCCTTTACATATCCTTTTGGAGTTGGAGATGTAGAGATACCCTTATCTATTTTGTCTAAGCATGAAGTATGTGATAATCTTGATCCTTAACTGTCAACAATGGTATTATGATGTATCCCCCACTTTCAACCCCTACAACTATAAAACTCACGTTTTGCATTGGTCACTTCCACCTACCTCTTTGCATGACCTAGATGACCATTAATGATAAGATTTGATTCTGTAACTACTTTAGGATGAATTTTCCCACCCAAAATTCATTGTCCATCTAAGGGTGTAAATTCAAATGTACTTCAAGTGATGGAGAATAAGGAACTCCATGTTGTCATTAATGCAATGGTTTAATTTCTATTATAGATGGTTTTCATGGAAGCTCCAAGCCACCATTTCAATGGATCTTGTCGGATCTAAGCTCATTTTGCACACCTTATCCATTGATCACTAGTTCCTCCTTGATTCCTAAAGTAACAAGGAAATCAATATATCGCATATGTGTTAGCTCCTTTTAAAAAAATAAGGGCAATCATTTTTTCTTTGTACGTGACTACAAACTGAAGGAGGTTTTAGGTGACACAAAATATACCTTGGGAAACCCCTCACGAGGAAAAAATTCATCCTCCAAAAGTATTTACAATTTATTATTCAGCCATGAAACATTAGAATACACACGTGCAAAGTCTCCATGAATAATTTTGAAACATTAAGCTTCTCTAATGCATCTTCCATGTGTTCAAGTATAATGGGTAACTATGTAACCAAGGATCTCATATCATGCTTCACATATGCACTATATAGGAGAGCTCCATACAAATGACAAACAACTTCAATCAATAAACATGTGATTGATTTTATAGAATCAAGCTCACACAAAACCATTGACCCCAAAATTAAATATTTACAACAAATATAAACTGTATTTATCCTATGTCTTCCACACAACAAAAATATTTAGCCCCCATACAAATTTACAAGTGGTTCCAAATAAATATTTAATGTGGCTAAACACATCACCTAAGATGCACCAAAAATAATAATTATTTTTACATAATTACAAAATATTCATTCTTGTACAAGGTGTACAACACCCTTTTTTGTAACAACAACCAATAATAAAATTTCTTATTTAGAAAAAGTAAAGGAATGACAAATTTCCCCTACAAAAGAGGATGGAGAGGTTCAAACTAAACCTCAAAAATTTGAATGGTTTAATGCATATATTCTATAAATTTTGCATCCTTGGATTGTTAGATGTCACTATTTAAGATAAGTAGGGCATACAAATCTTACAAATAAAGAATACACGTTTGGGAAAGGAGTAATTTGAAGTATGTAAAATAGGGGAAACCATGTTAACCTAAAAAACCATCCAAAATGTATAATATGTTCCTAAGGGAATAATTTTTGAGATAAAAACTATTAAGGATTTCATGTGGTTTTCCATTGACCTAAAAAGGATATTGTTTTACAAGCTCATGAAATGCAATCTATATAGAGTGACAATTTTTTGTGTGATTTTTCACTATAGATTTTAGAGTAAATATTTTGGTTGGTGAAAAACAAATTAATTCATTTATATCACTACTACAAAATCAAATTCAATGGAAGGAAAGGGAAAATGAGTATGATGAACAAGACAAACTTGTAGTGTTAAACCTTGTATCTAAAGAAGACAAAAACATTTATTGCCACTAACTAATACTCATACATATAGAAAAATATATATTGAAAAAGTGAAGTAAACATATGAGGTCTTTTAGGATGTCATTTATGTTAGGATTAAGGTGCCATAAACCTTGAAAATCCTATGTATTTAATTATTCCTAATATTGTTTGTAAATCATTCATAAGGGATGAGCAATTCACCATCAACAATAATTATTTTTTACAATCAAGGTTTTAATTTTTACTTGGGGTTGCTAACTAAATTTTTGCCGATAGTAAGTTACTATTTACCAAAAAGATAATCTTGGAGGATATGGTGGTTTTTGGGACCCAAGCTCCCATGAGGTTTTTTTTTCACCTTGTGACGTGGTGATTATTAAATCTAAAACATCTCTTGGTTAAAAATAACAACTACCTAGGAACTAACAACAACCAAGTTCCCAAATCAAGTAGGTTAGTAATTTAGCTATAATCTACATTTTCCTATGTCATTAATGCTTGATTTATTAAAGGAGGGGAATTAGAGGGTAAAAATGCTATATAAGCATGGTCCAAGATGGTATTAAGGTAATGCGATTAGCGATAAATTTTTATTTATATAGGTGTTGAAGGATTGAAGATTGAAGAGGAGAAAGAAATGACTTTAAATGTAATCTCTATTTTGAAGATAATATGAACTTGGGCCTCTCCTCTTGGTGAATTTTTTTTTTCAAAAGGGTTTCTCCCCATAAACATTGTGTTATGTGTTTTGTTCTTTTGTTCCAATATTTTCCTTGCATTGCTGATTTAATTTCATGCAATCTCCATATTATTATATATTAGTTAATATTATTTTTATAGTTGAACTTATATTTCCATTTATAGTGCTCACATTCATTTCTAACATTTGGTATTAGATCTTGGTGAGCTTCAATTTTTGGTTGCAAGGGTGAAGGATTTTTTAGCTATTGTGGGAGTTTTAGTTGAATTTATTTTGTAGTTTTGTGTGTAGAAGCCATGGTTACATCCTCATCTCACTTGGATATTGAGAATTTCAATGGAACTAGTTATTAGTCAAGCGGATTAGCTATATGAATGCATGCAATATTTGAATGGATATTTAAAGATTAATCCTTGGTGTTTTACATATTCTTGGATTAGCTACAAATTCAATCTTAGTTTCTAAGTTGAATGATACATGAATGCATGCAATATTTGATAAGCATGGTTTTAGATAGATGAGAGGGAGTTTGGTGATAGCGAGAGGAAAAATCATGGGAAATCTATTTAGGCTAGATGTCACTACTATTTTTAAATCTATCAATGCAATTGAGAAAATTGAAAACACATGCATGTCGTGACATCATAGATTGAGCCAAATAAAAGAGAAAACTAAAATCTTAAATAAAAGTTTGTTAGATAATTTTTATTATTCTAATGATAATTTTATTTTCTATGAGCATTATGTTTTTGGTAAAAAATAAAGCATCTTTTTTTAAGGTAATAATAAATCACATTGTGTATGTGTAGGTCTCTATTACACTGAGGTCTCCAAAGAAAAGTTCCAGAAGTTGATGAAGAATGGTGAAGTGGAGATCAAGAAGGAGTTGATCCAAGAAAATCAGTGGCTATTCTACAAACCTGGATTAAAATACATTTTGAAAGAGGACCCTAAAGTTGCAGCAAAAGAAGCTAAAAGGACAAGAAAGCTGAAACAGGACTAAAGATGATATTGTACTGTTGCTCTCTTTTTTGAAGATATGATGTTGTAAAAATTTATGTAAAAGGACTATGTAACAAGCTATGTAAAAGGACTACATAAAAGAACTATGTATTGCATGTAGCTCTATAGCTCACAAGGCTGCAATTTTGTATGACTGATCAAAATGATCAATTTTGTAAGCTATTATCAATACAAAAAAAAGAGATAATAATAAACCTAGGATTAAATTAGAGATTATTCATTCAAATGTTTTGGTTTTATGGATATCAAATGTATTGAAAAATATAGATATTTGTGTCCTTCATTGATGATGTTTCAATATTTTCTTAGTTTTATTTTATGAGACATAGATGTGAAGTTTTCACCAAGTTCAAGGAATTTAAATTCTTAGTTGAAAAACAATTAGATTACAAGATAAAGGTTTTGAGACTAGACAATGGAGGGGAATACTATTCTAAGGAATTTGATAAGTTTTTTAAGCATGTAGGTATTGTTAGTTAGAATACTACTTCGTACACTCCTCAACACCATTGAGTGGCATAAATGATGAATTGGACAATTATGGAAAGAGCTAGAAGTATGCTAAGCGGTTCATAGTTAGATAAATGATTTTGGGTAGAAGTTGTGAGTACTAATTGTGACTTTTTAAATAGATATCCTTGTAAGGATCTTGATTTGACACCTTCTGAAGTGTAGATAGGTTAGAAGTCTTCTATTTCACATTTAAGGTTTTTTGGTTGTGACACTTATGTTCATGTGCCTAAAGAAAAATCATCTAAGTTGAATCCAAAAGCTAAAAGGTGTATTTTCATTGGACATCATGAGAATGTTAAAGGTTGTAAGATTTGGAATCCACTAATTAAGAGTATTATATACTCTAGATATGTGATTTTTAAGGAACTTAGAACTATTTCTAACCCTGATAGCCAAAAGATAAAGAGAAGGAAATGAGAGTGCACTTTAAGGCTAAGTAGGAAGATACACCTCAAGAAGAGAAATGAGGGATTTGGGGATGAGGAGGAAGAAGATGGGACTTTAGAAGAACATTTCAAGAAAATTAAAAATATTAGAGAAGACAACCAAGAAAAGTTGAGAAAAATCAAGAACAAAAGATCCCCATACTCCTATTCTTAGAAGACCCACAACACAATAGAATAAAATTGATAGGTACAACCCACTATATTTTCATTATATATTTTATTTATTTAGTAGTGATTGAATCTAGATTCTATATTGAAGCTACTATTACATATGATAGTTAGTCTTAGATACAATCCATGCAAGATGAGATGATTTCCTTAGACTCTTATAATACCTAGGAGCTTGCACATTTTCCTAAAGGAATGAAGACCATTTGTTGTAAATAGAAATTTAAGAAGAATTTTGTCCAGTAGATGGCTCATTATTAAGGCACAAGGATAGAGCGGTAGCCAAGGGCTATTCCTAGAGAGAGGGAGTTAATTTTGGTGAAATATTCTTTCCTAGTGCTAAATTATTGTCAATTGGATTTATTTTATCCATAGCTACTACTAATGATTTTGAAATTGAGTAAATAAATGTTAAAACTACATTTTTGCATGGAGACTTGGAAGAGTAAATTTATATGCAATAGCCTAAAGATTTTGACATAAAAGGGAAATAAACTTGGTTTTCAGGTTAAAACAATTTTTGTATGGTTTAAAGCAATCACCCTGGGTGTGGTATCAAAATTTTGAGTCCTTTTTAAAAAAATATGAAATTAGTGAGGTGAAATATGAACTTTTAGGTGTATTGAAATGAGATATTTGGGGGTAGTAGGGTACATATTGGGAATGAAAATAAAAATATATCAATTAAACAACAAATTTTGGTTATCACAAATTATGTTAGTACTATTTTAAATATATTCAACATGATGATTGTAAACCAATTATAATTCCTTTACCAATTGGAATTAAGATTCCATTATATATGTATGCCAAGAGCGAAGATTATTTTGAGGATACATCTAATGTGGCCTATGCTAGTGTTGTAGGAAGTTTAATGTACATGCAATAGTTTGCACTAGGCTAGATATTTTCCAAGTAGTGGCTCGAGTTTTGAGTAACTTTATGTCTAACCCTAGTATATAACATTAGAATTATGTAAAAAGGGTGTTAATATATTTTTGTGGTACTTATGATTATTGTTCAAGGTTTATTCTAACAATAACAAAGTGATTAAGGCATTGGAAATACTATTTTTTGTTGATGCAATTTGAGCTGGTGACTTGGATAGTTGAAGGTCCACTAGTGGATGCATGTTTACTTTGTTTGGAGGAGTAGTGAGTTGGATGAGTAAGAGGCAACACCCATTTTCTTTATCCACTATAGAAGTAGAGTATATTATTATTACCCATGTCTCTAAGGAGCTGATTTGGTTACAAAGATTGTGTATAGGTATTGGTTTTAATTCTAGGACTATTCAAATTGGTTATGATAGCCAAAGTACAATTTGTTTGGCCAATAATGCTAGTTATCATGCACAAAGTAAGAATGTGGATGTACAGTGCCAATTTTTTACGAAATGATCACTAATGGGCATATCAAACTAAATAATATTAACACTCAAGAGAATGTTACAAATTCACTTAAACTAAATTTGTAAACATAGAAAGTTTTACATGTTGTAGGGAGGAAATGGGTCTTGTTCCTAATACTTACTTGACTTATGTATTCCCATATATGTATTTACAATATGATGTCAAGTGTGATAATGCTAAGATTAAATTGTCAAAAAAATTGTAAATCCTATGTATTTAATTAATCTTAATATTGTTTGTAAATCATTCATAAGGCATGATGAATTCACTACCAATAGTAATTATACCATAAGGATTTACTAGTATGGTAATTAATTTTTATTGAGATTCAATAAATAATTTTTACCAGTGGTCAATTACTATTTATCAAAAGAGAATCAAAAGTAGTGGCATATATTATAAAAGAGAATATACACTCATTGATTGGTATGATATTAAAACTTCCTCTCCTATTGATATTAGTTGCACTTGTAAATATTTCTCAATAGTAGTATGATAGAGAATTTGAGATATGGTGAATTGATGTCGAGAAATATTAAGGATACATTTACTTAAGCAAGAAAAACTAGAGCTTCGACATATAGGAATATGATTACAGTGCAATTTGGGAAGCAGTGAATAAAAAAAAATATTAGTGCCATCTTCTTTAGAACCTCCAAGAAGTAGAATTGTAGGAGGATCTACATGACATTAAGCCTAGGGTGGTGAAGTTGCATTTACCTCATTTTATTTTTATAAAATAGCTCTATTTTTGTTGTTTCCTTGATCTTTTTACGTATATTTAGGACTAGTAAAAGATTACTACGTATTTGAAATAGAGATAAGATTTGTACATTTTAGTCTAATTTTGGATCAAAAGTTATCTCTTTTAATAACATAAGGGAAATTTTTCATTTATACCAGAAAAAGAATTAGAAAGTAAAAGAATTAGAAAGTAACCACTAAAATAATCTAAAAATAATGAAGACAAGATCTATAACCACTTGAAATAAATGGAGGAAAACTCTAGAATTCTAGAACACAACTATGTATACTAGACAACTTTGGAGGTTATGGTGTAGTAAAGATAAAGAGAAAAACCCTATTTTTTAGCATGATAACGGTCTATCTTCACTTCTAATGTATTAATAAGGAAAACAATGGCTTACAATGGTTGACAAAATGTAATGATAGTACTATTTTTCTGAGCCAACCATGATTGTCTATTATTTTCCATCTTCTTTGGCATGCAACAAGTTATTCATTAAATAATACATTATTCTTTTAAAAACTCTATTGTAGTCCTAACTCTTAGAGTCCCAAAAAACAAAAACCACTAGAATATGCATTGAGATGATGCTAGGTTGTAGGGATAATCTTATGAATTTTGATAAAGTTTACATATGAGGATCCTACCTAATAGAGAGATAAAGGTCAAAATAATGATGTTTATGAACAATACTTCTACAATTTTAAATGTTATGTAATTTTATTAATTAGAAAATAATAAAATGAGTACATATTCTATGTCATCTGTAAATGTTTTTATTTAATTGAATGTGGTTTTTGGCATTCTCATTATTTCAAATAAGGATACCCTCACCTAGGAGGTGTTAATTAGAATAAATATTTTGTTATATATTTTAGTTGCATGTGTGAATGCTAATCTGAGTGTGGATATCATTTGTTTAAATAAGTGTATTCAATTGATGCAGAAGCATCCAATGGTGTAGGACAATCTTGCATCACCCAAAAAAAAATTTTAAATTCCTTATTTTCTTTAGTTGTTTTGAGTCCCATGATGGTACTTAAGGGGTGTAAGACAGTTAGAAGTTAGAAAAGGAAAAAAATAATCACTTACTATTTTTAGTAAGTCAGCCTAAACGGGCTTGAATGGACTTGAAAATTTACTCCAAGGAGCGTAATTGAAGAATATTTTTGATGGTGAAATAATTGTCTCAATACCATGTACGGTTTGGGAGATATTAAAGTTTATGTCATGAGAAATTTCTCCAATGCATCTTCAAATTCAAATATGAAAACCTTAGAGTCCCCGAAATAGCTCAAAAAGTTGACGAACAGATCTCTAATGGTTTGGCGTTGTAGATCTCTTTGAAAGCTTTCCAACGATATGTTATAATAGAAAATTGAACACCCAGATCAAAAGTTGTTGAAAATGTAGGTAATTATGTAGCTTTAAAGCTTGTAAAACTATTATACTGTAGATCTAATTTAAGTGTTCATTGTTACAAATTCTTTGTGGATGATTATCTATTTAGATTCATTTTACCATTTGTAGAATGAAGATAGAAGGTTGTAGAAGAATAAGACCAGAAGATTAGAAGATACACAACATATACCGTGGAGAAACCCTTTCGGGAAAAAACTCCACCAAGAATCAATGTATTATTTAATCTCAGAATAAGATTACAATAATTCCAATCCTTGCTTGAGATGCTTCTTTTTCCTTCAAAAAAAAAAATTCACAACTTGCAATAAAGTATGATTAACTATCTTCAACTTGCTGCAATAAATAGACAATAATGAGCCTTATAAACTCCAAAGAGTTTACAATTACAAAGCACAATGCTTATCTCACAAAACCCATGCCTATTCTTTGCAAGTAGAGTTCTACAGTGAAGAAAAATGTCAAAACAAGTCCGTCATCCATTTGTTCATCCCAAACTGAAGTCATAACTCAGTGTTGATTCCGAAGATATCTTCTAAGCTTATCCTCAAAGTTGGCGCCCAAGAATGGGCCCACTTAATTTAGCCTTATAAAATATCTTATCATGCAAAAGTGTTAACTCCAAGATGCCAAATTGGGTGCCCAAGGTGGGTCCAAGTCAATCTTTATTAACTGAAACATATCTCTCCATCAATTCATGCAAACCAGATGCATGTTGATCATCCCCACTTAACTGAATGTATCACCTGTTATCTGTCATGCAACTGAAGTCATTAGTCATGCATTCCAAGTCAACTAAAGTCAACTAACATTCAACTGAAAATAACTACATGCAATTAAAGATAACTGAACTATAACTGAAGTGAACTAAACTAAAGTGAACTGAACTAATACTAAACTAAACTGAACTAAACTGAATTGAACTAATCATAACTGAACTAAACTGAACTGAACTTCATGCATGTAAACATCAATCCCTAACTTCTAGGATCTTTACATGCATTACAAAACTGTTATCTTTTTCTCCAAACAGTTAACTTAACTCAAGGTGGGTTTCACCTTGCATGTGGGTGCCCCATGTTCTCCTATTATTTAGGAACTCATATTGGATGCCCTCACATGTTCCTATCATTTATAATTAATTACAAATGTCAATTAACATGATTATTTCATTCAAAATTAATCTCTTTCTAATCCTAGTGTTGGGGAACATGTTGATCGTGTGTTTTGCACAATAACAACCAGACAGAATATGATATCCTATCTCTCTTGAAAGGTAAATCTCTATCGGCAAGCCTCAAGAGATAACCCCAAGGTCTCTAATGTCAGGTCTTGACAGTGCATGAACAACTCAGTAACGAAATGTGAAAATGCTGGTAATCACAATGGGACCTTACAAGCAGAATACTGAATCAATTTTATTACATCTAACAATCTAATGATGCTTCAATCCTAGTTTTAACCCAATAATCAAAGAAATAGAAAAAGAGAAGGGTTTCAAAGAGATTTCTAAGTCTAATACTACTCCTAGGATTAACAATGAAAGTAACCAATACTTGAAATGGACCAATCCTTCAAAACTGATTTCTACTTGACCAAGATAAATCTACAATCTCACAGAAAACAGTGCAATCTTCTGAGGTGTTAAGATTTTCAAATTGTAAACATTCATTCAAACAACCCTATTGCATTTAAAATGAACAAATCCTCACAATCAAACTTAAGAACAAGGAATATAAAGTCCAGGCTAACTTTGTAAAGCAACTAACAATCAGTTGGTTGCGAAAAGTATGGACTGAAGGATTGTTGCAACATTCAAATATTAAATCACAAACAGTATTGAACCAAAATCTAATCTAAACATTAACCTTCTCAAAGCAATTTTAAAGATGGAATAACAGGAACCATGCAAAACAAAAGAAACGAGTATGGCACCAAATCACAATGTCATTTCTTGTATTCAAATTGTTCATTGTAGCAATAATTCTAGCTTTTCTATTACAATATTTTCTTGAGGGAAACTACCTGCTAACTTACTCTACTTCTAACTAGCTCTGCTCTATGTTCTAGTTACAAATTCTAACCTTCTAACAATTTCTAACTGTTCTAATGAGGCGAAATACCCAATATATAGAATCCCCCAGAAAACCCGTCGGTCAAGCAAGCGTTTCGCAACATTAAAGGCACAACCACTCAGTCAAGAGAAACCCACAATCGGTCAAATAAGCATTAAATGCACGTTCCATCCAAGTCGGCCTGGAATTTGCAATGCAGTTCAGATCAATGTGCGGGAAGATAAAAGGGAAGCACAAAACATGCCCCAGCCTATCATGAACCCTCTTCCCTATTATCTTTGTTCTGATCTGGCTCTTCATGTACTTTCAAGAATGTCCCATCCAGGCCTGCCACAGGCGGCAGGGGAAAAACCCTAAGTCGATCGATGGACGCAATCTCATCCCTTGAGTGCTTGATCGACTTATCCTAGTCTACCTTATACGCTAGGTATTTGCCAATAACTGTAAGGTAGGTGGCCGTATCATCCAGCTGGTGCTCAGAAATGGACCCATCATCAAGTGGTGCATAGACATCATGCCA
>VDFB02140460.1:4394-21154 GCA_007258455.2 Sequoia sempervirens
CATAGTCTAAGCATATCATAAATCATCCACATGTATAATCACAAAGATATCAAGCATCATCCATCTCATCCATCTCTATATCATATCATCATTATTTAATTTGTTTAGAATAATATAGATTTGTTATTCTAAGCATCTTGGAAATCATCTTTGCATCGTCATCCATAACCATCCATTTTGAACCTCTTTATCGCGAGATCGACCTCAAATCGAATCTTTTCGCTCGATCTCTCGAGGGGGAAATGTACCAATGTACTTCTTTCCACTGGGGCATCTGAAAAATCATGAAATTTTTTAATTTCGATTGCGGCAAGTTTATTCTTTGAACCAACGCAACAAGTACATTGCTTCAAAGAGGGGCAAAATGTAGACATGCAAAATTCACATTATGCATTCGATCAGATTCGGTCAAATTAGCTCTTACATTAGGCAAATTCATCACTTTCATCCATTCATTAAATAAGTTCATTTATCAAATAAATCCTTATCATTCAACCTTCATCCTGCATTATCCACTTAATTAAATAAATCAAAAAGCCATTTAAATCAAATCTTAAATCATATTCCATCATTTTCTGGATTTAAATAAATCAGAATATCAAAGTCTTGAAAGTCAAATCAGCTAATCAGCATTAATCAGCATGATCATCATCTAATCCTAACCTAAGGCTAATCCCATCCCACTTGCACAATAAATCAATTTTATTGATTTATTAAAACAATCATTTTCCCTCAACATGACAAGTCAAACAGGGCATTTATTGCTCTTCTTTCTTGTCCCCCTCTCAAAATTTATTGCAAATTTGAATTCAAAATTTCCCCCTCTTGGGCACTCTTCCCAAATCTTGCACACACATTAACTAATCACATGATGACAAGTGTCCTCAATTCATTGGCTTGATTTTGATCCCACATTGGTCCCTCTTCAACATTCAACATTTTGAAAATCTTTAAATACAAGCATCATCCTCAAGCAAATCCTTCACAATCTTCACAATTTCATGCAAGGTTACTCTCTTTGAGATTTGATCTTGTTCATCATTTCACTCCATCATCTCCATTGGCATTTTATCAATTTGAGCTTTGATCAAGGGTTGGGAAAGGGTCACTAGCACATGTGACACCAATCCAACTATGGAATAGGTAACTTGTGATTGTTTTCATGATGCTTTTAGCTTGCTTTCATCTTTTTGTTGCATGTTTTAAACATTTTACAAGGTATTTCATAGAGGTATTTTGTTAAATTTGTGAAGTGCTAACCCCTATGTGAGTTTAGTTTTTGCAGATTTTAATGGATGCCTACAGGAAGCACCAAAGACATTAAAACAATTGAGAAGCCTCCAAGGAAGACTCCAATCCATCAGAAGATTCATAGCACAACTGGCAGATAAGCAGAACCCATATTCACACCTACTCCACAAGGGGGTAGCATACAAATGGGATACAAAGTGTGGAGAGGCATTTAACAAAATCAAGGAATACCTACTGACACCACTAGTTTTAATGCCACCCATCCCAAAGAAGCCATTGATCTTATATGTGTTAGCAAAAGTAGTAGCCCTTGGAGCTCTCCTAGCTCAGCATGATGAAAATGGAACGGAGAGGGATATCTACTATATCAGCAGGACAATGGTCGTTCACGAGCTAAATTACTCCTTCATCGAGAAAGCCTGCCTCGCAGTAGTCTTTGCATCCGAAAAAATCAGACATTACATGTTGGCACACAAGATAAAGCTCATCGCAAAAATTGATCCCCTCAAGTATCTACTATCAAAGGCAATGCTCATAGGCATAATGGAAAAATGGGTAATGATACTGTCAGAGTATGATATTGAGTATGTAGAGAGGAAAGCCATCAAGGGTCAAGTTATTGTAGATCAACTAGCAGAAGCACCCATTTATTCTAAGAACCCTCTTGTCTCAGAATTCCCGGATGAATCCATTTTTAACCTCAACGTAACTAACCATTGGAAACTATACTTTGATGGTTCATACACACAACATGGATCAAGAGCTAGTGTCTTCTTCATCACCCCACAAAGGGATTGCATACTGAAGTCATACAAATTAGCATTTCCTTGCACCAACAACATAGCGGAATACGAGGTTTGACTATAGGCCTTAGGATAGCAGTGCAATGGAACGTCATAGCTCTCAAGGTATATGGAGACTCTCAGTTGATCATAAATCAGGTCAATAATGAATATCAGACTAAGGATGACAAGCTCACTCCATATAAGAAATTGGTGGAGACTCTAAAGGAATCCTTCATTGACATAACATTCGAGCAGATTCCAAGAACCAACAACAGAGCAACTGATGCCATGGCTACAATTGGGTCACTATTAGACATCCTTCATAACGTGCCAAAATATGAATTTCTGATTGAGCAGCTTCTCGTCCCCACATTCAAGGTACCAAAATCGGAATATGTGTGTGAAATCGTTGGTCTGGGCGATCCTTGGTATCATGACATCTATACATATCTTCGCATAGGAGTCACACCCACTGACCTCCCATCAAACCTAAAACGAACCTTTGTCAAAAAGGCATCCAAATTTGTCATCCAAAGTGATACCTTATATTGTAGAAGCATAGAAGGTACCTTACTATGCTGCCTAAATGCTGAGGAGGCATTAACCGCTCTAACCAAAGTTCATAACAATATCTATGGCTCACACTTGAGTGGAATGACCATCACCAAGAAACTACTAAGGATGGGGTATTACTGGCCCACAATGGAAAGAGAAGCACATGATCATGCTAAAATATGTTTACAATGTCAGTAGCATGGGGACCTCATCCATGCTCCAGCTCAAGAGCTTCATCCATCGTCACACCATGGCCCTTTTCGCAGTGGGGATTCGATCTCATTGGAAAAATCACACCCACTTCATCCAATGGCCATAAATTCATCATAATTGCAACATAGTACTTCACAAAGTGGGTGGAGGCCATACCCATGATGTATATCACTGGAAAGCAGATCTCAAAATTCATCCTGAACTATCTCATTTGTCGTTACGGCGTCCCACAAGCCATCATCTTAGATAATGGGACACCACTCAAGAACCAGGAGGTTCACGACTTGTGCGAGAAATTCAAAATCTAGCATCGCTTCTCCACCTCGTATTATCCCCAAGGCAATGGCCAAGCAGAAGCCACAAATAAAACATCCTCAAAATCCTTAAGAAAACAGTCAATGACGTTGGTCGTGACTGGCATCTACAGCTTAATCCCGCCCTCTAGGCTTATTGAACTAGCATCCGCACACCCACCGGTGCCACCCCCTTCTCCTTGGTCTACGGATCAGAAGTCGTACTCCCCATTGAGATCGAGCTCCCATCCCTCATGATATCATTGCAAAACCTTATCACGGATGAAGAATATCAGGTTTCAAGACTAAATGAGCTAGAGTTACTGGATGAGAGATGCATAAATGCTTTAAATCACTTGCAAGTCTATCAAAATAGACTCAAAAGAAGCTACAGTAAGAAAATCATAAGCAGAACATTCCAAGTCAGAGAACTAGTCTTAAGAGAAAATCAAAAGAATGTCCCAAACCCAAGCAGCAAAGGCAAGTTCGAACCTAATTGGTTAGGACCTTTCATCATCACAACAAGCTATAAATCAGGGGCATATCAACTATCAACACCTGAAGGGGAACCTCTGTTGGAGCCAATGAATAGCTCCCATCTCAAAAAGTTTTATGCCTAATTCTTTCAAGGTATAGAACCAAAAATCCAAAAAAAAATCGAAAAGTCCAAAATGGTTACTTGTAAAACCACCAAGCAATGTGTCTTTGGGACAACAAAAAAATAAAAAAGAAAAAATCCAAAAATCATAAAAGGATCAAAAATAGTAAAGAGAAAATCGTCCTCTAGTGAAAACCACTTTGTGGCGCTTTGGGCAAGTACCTTGGTGAAAACCTAGCAAACAGACACCTTGTGTAAATAAGCACTTTCCATCCACCAGGATCTTCACGACTCATCATCCATCCATCATGCTTCCATTCATCCATCTCCATTCATTCAGTTCCCCATCCATCACTATCCACCTACATCCACACCATAGTTTGGTCCTATTTCTCGATCATGATCCCTCCTGTAGTACCATTTGGCCCATCCTCAAGGTCACTTTGTCTGCCTTTATCTATAGTCTATCAGTGATCATCGCTTAGGGCATGTTCTTATCAGATCAGATTCGTGGTATGGTTTTAAGGTCCCCAAAAATTAGAAAATCTAAAACATCAAAATGGTACCCAAAACATCAAAACATCAAAAATCCAAAACATCCAAACATTAGAAAATCCAAAAACATCCAAAACATATCAAAAATCCAAAACAGTGTCGCCCTATCGAATCCATTGCCTTCCGAAGCTTGAACGTAGGCAAGGTTGATCTTTGATCATCCCCGAGACATTTAGGTCAATCTCTATAGGAGTCGTCATAATAAACTAACATCTCATCATGTGCATCTCCATCTCAGAATCGATCAAGTCGTTACCAAACTACGCAGGTCTCTGCAAGGTATAACGAGGACTAGTCTGTTGACCAGCCTCTAGACCCCTAGGATAGGTCTTTAGGTTAGTCTCTTGGTCAAAATCTCAAAAAATCCCAAAACATTGGAAAATTGAAAATCAAAACATTTGAAAATCTGAAAAATACCAAAAATAGCCTAAAAATTGCAAAACATCAAAAACATCCAAATATTTGAAAAAATTCATCTGTCTCATCTCGCTTGCACCCGCAATAAACAACATCCATAATAAATTGATCGTCATCATCAATCTTTGGTAAAATAATTAGAAACAAGTCTAGCATATTACAAGTAGAACTCCAAACATCAAGTCTTAAGTCTAAGACAGTGTGTAAACAAATTGGTCATCTCTTCGTATCAATAGCACATCATCTGAATCAGGTCCCTTTTCAATCATCCCTTAGAACACTTTGGATAAACAAAATGACATGCCGCCATCCACTAACATGTCCTAGGATGAATCCTTCCTACAATGGGCATTATCTTTGGCAATAAGTTTGGTTCCTATCCTTAGAAAACACATCCTCTTTCTGTTAGCGGTATTGAAGAGCATCAGTTTGTTTGTTTACTTGGTCTTTATCTTTTGACTTATCTTATTTGCGCTCATTCCAAGGACGTCTCGATGATATCCCAAAACAGAGGATTTAGAGAAATAGGAATGGGGCAATGATCATTATCTTTCGTCTGTTGTGCTTGTTGGATGTTCTTGTAATATAACCTCGGTGAATACTTGCTTTGTTAGGGATGTATGGAAGAGGTCTAGGGAAACTTGTTGACTATTACAGGGATAGGTTTACCTTTTTTGTTTTTGGTGAGGTGTCTGAAACTTCTAAAGTACAACCTAGCAAGGTTTCTATATGTCAGGTGTGTTAAGAAGAACTCCTCTCTCGATTTGAGTCAAAGTCCATCACACTAAGTACCACGCCATCCTAGTTGTCTATACCTTGATGCATCGTACCACATGTGTTATCAAACATAAGAAAATTTGGCCCTTTGAAAATTCCAATTCCTCAGCAAGTAATCATCATCATCATCTGCATTTGCATCATCTTGTGTCTTGTTGAAATGAATTCTTCTTTTCTTACTAATCACGCTAACAACGTACTATGACAGTCGATCATCATCACCATCATCGCCATTGATCCTGCATCCACAAATCATTAGCATATTGCATAAGCATATCATATAGGAAACATACGCATTGCATTTCAATCATCATAAATAGGTTGTCATAAACACTCTTCGTAGATAGTCGCATCCATGTCAGTGCATTTCACCCATTACATAGCATCTCATGGCATTATATCAATCATTGCATAAACATTCATTTACATAACCATTTCATATTACCATCTATCATATAAATCATCACATAAGCATCTACAAAATCATTCCATAATCATTTATCGCACAATCATAAGCAATAGGCATATAAGCATTTAATTCATTAGGCATAAATACTTGCATAACATAAATAACATCATATCATCAGATTACGCTCACATTACACATCAGCATATCACTTTGCATTAACATACCATAGCATCACATACATCATCAATAATTACGTTTAGGATAATAACATTTGTTATTCTAAGCATCTCATAAAACCATTTCATTGGGCATTAACACCATTTCATTTGCATCATATCACGACCATCGCATTCATATTACATCCATCTCATATATAAGCACATTCCACACATCATTGCATATACCATAGATCATATCATTTTACATATTAAAAACCCATTTCACATATCACATTTGCACAAAGTAGATCACCATATAGATAACATCATTGCACATCATATCATAGGTGAGCATAATATAGATCTGTTAGTCATAATCATTGCATAAACATCATTAGAAATAAATGCATCCATAACATATAAAAGTAGAATCATACATGCATAAATAAAAAAGTACGCAGTACATCACATCAAAATCGGCTCATATATATCATCAATCATGTCACTGTCATAGTACAAAAAATAAATCGGATCACTGTACACATATATGTCAATCGGTACAAAATGCCTATTAGGCTATCAAAAATGAGCCCATAACACACAAAAGGTGTGTCATCTAGATCAAGCTCGATCCCTGTGAATGTTGCCCTCACCCTTGTTGCTGTGACCCTCTAGTGGTCTCTAGCTAGCCCGCTTTGAGTACTCAGGGACCCAATCTGCTCTAGGTATGGTGTCATGGTAGGCCCAGCGGTAGTACTCTATCTCTCAAATAGCATCCCTGTAGGATCGTATTGGCACTGTACCCTGGGAGGAGGAGGTTGTCATACTCTCGATTTGCTGCCTGCAGCCTAGCTCAGTGGCTGCCTATATCTCTGCAGCCTGTCTTTGCTGCACAGCCTGATCCCTCTCTACTCTGAGCTGCTCTCTCTCAGCCCTAGCCTGGTCTCTCTCCGCTATTAGTGCCTGAACCTGGGCCTACAGCTGTGCAATCAGTGCATCCCGATCGCTTGCCTGTCCATGTAGCTGTACCAGTGGCTGCACACGAACCTGATCCTCACCCTCGGCTCGTGGTGGTGGGACTGGCGAATCCTACTGCTGGTCCTACATATGGACATCTTTGTGACCTGATGGAACTAGGGGCACCAATGGAAGATCTTGTCAAATCTTGACCCTAGGTCCTCACCCTCGTCCTCTCCCTCTGCCTCTGACCCTGCGCACCTCTGGATCCTCGCCCAGAATGGTCAACCGAAGAGGAGGTCTGAACCAATCTCTGTAGGCCTATGTGGTCCCTGGATCTACCAAGCCCTGATCATAAGCCCACGGTCGGGCTACCAACTGCCTCAGAGGTAGGAATACCGTGACCCCATGACACCTGTGTCATGCTGCGTGCAAAGAAGGCTACGTAGTCATCGTCAGGTCGATCCTGTGGCTCTCCAAACTGACGTTGTATGCGCTCAGGTAGGTACCTCTCAATCATCGTGTGCTCTTTCCCCTACATATATCAGTCCTGGCGATAGTAAAAGAGTTGGGCGGCATCGTCGGCCCATCTGGGTTGACCAAGGTATGGACGCCAGGTAAAGACAAGCATCTCATCTAGGACCCACCTCCAGTAGAGGATCCCGTGCTCTCCAGTGTGTGTGAAGGACACACCACCTCTGTATCATGCCACAAGGGCATCCTCTACCCCCATCAGAACTGAAACGACCTATGGACGTAGCACAAAAATGTGCTCCCACGCCCAGACATGAAGTAGTGTCACTCCGGCCCCCAGTGCTCTGTTGTCCATTTACACGTACTTGTGCAAGTCTCTGTAGAGCGAAGCCAGTAATACAGGCCCCCATGCAAAGCGAACTAGCTTGTCTCGTACCATCCACTCCCAACAATAACCCCAGCTGGGACTGAAGTACCGCCCTCGTCTGTCTAGGGCAACCACACCTGAAATAATCACTGCAACCATGCAGCGGAAGGGAGGAGAAATAACCCTATATCTCTCTAACTCAATTTGTCCCTCGTAGTAAATAATGTCCAGTGTGGCAAGGACTCTGATGCAGGACTCACGTCCCTCCTCCATATCGTAGATCACCCAGTGGCCATGAATAGGCAATCGTAGAATGCGCCAAATGTCCTCCAAGGTGACGGTGGCCTCGCTAGTAGGGAGATGAAATGATGATGTCTCGATGTGCCACCTCTCGGCCAACGTTGACAACATCCCTAGGTGAGTGCACACGGGCGCCACGTATGTAATGTGTCATAATCATGCGACTCCCAGTCGATCCTAGTCTCTGTTGCTCTAGTCCCATAGGATGCCAACCAAATCTCGTGACTGGTGCTCCAGAGAGTAGAGCTCCCTCGGCCCGTCCTGCATCAAGGAAAGTCATCGTGTTAAAAATTTTGAAAAATTCCTGGCCGAACGCTCCAAGAGGGTTCCCAGTGGCGCAGTTTGTGAAGGTGTCATAGTTTGAGTTTTCTCAAACTTTGACACTCGAGCCCAAATCGAGCCATGTGGCGTTGTCGTGGCACACTTTACCCTCCAGCGTCGCAGTTTGCACAAAAACAGCGTCGTCACGGTGCACTTTTCTCAAACCATCCCGCCGAGCCTGAGCCCAACGGCGGAGTTTCTAAACTTCGAACTGCACCACTACAATGCTAAATAGCACCGCTACAACTCAAAACGGCTTAGCGTGGCGCAATTCAAACACCGAGCAGCGCTATATAGCACCGCTGGAGGCGAGTTCCTTGTTTAAAGCAATAATTAATGCACTAAACAAAAAAACTAAGCTTCGGTAAGGACCACATACCGGTGCCCCGATGCCAGGTGGCCGTTGGTAGGTCCGAACTCGGTCTGAAATGTGTAGGGGAAGCTGTCGTTGCGCCATATCGCTGAAGGGTCATAGCTCGAATCTCAAAGTTTGTTAGCAGAGGTGTGTGAAAATGACTTGAAAGTGACCCCTCGGGCCCCTTTTAAGCCTAAAAATTAGAGTTTTTAAACCCTAATTGGCTGTCCTGCTAGGGTTTTGGACCCCCGAACCTGTTCTTGTCCATTTGAGGCTTGTTTTTCATCGTTTTATTGTGTTTAGACACGTTTTTAGCCTCCTAGACCCCTTTCAGACAAGTCGGGTACTTTGTCATCTTTTTTTTGTGAGATCACCCAAAAAATTAATTTTTTTGTCCGATCTCTCGAGGGGGCATTATATTGGCATATTTTCTTCTACCAGGCAGCAGTGGGGCAAGTTTTTAATATCGATTTTTTTTTGGCTTTGATCAAGAGCATTTATTCTTTGAACTAATGCAACGAGTGCATTGCTTCAAAGAGGGGCAAAATATAGACACGTAAAATATATTGATTGACATTGTGCATCTAATCCTAACTTACTAACACCATTTCTTCCCGAATCATCCCTCGGTCTAACCATTTAATCAAATCCCCCTATCTGATTAAATTTGTCAATATTCGTCTCTTAATTAAATAAATCATTTTATCTGATTAAGTCAATTCCTTCTGTTAATTAAATCAACCCATCTGATCTAATTATCCCTATTTAATTAAATAATCAATTTATTTGATTAATTCTCTAAAGTCTATCCATTAAATTAAATAAATTAAAACCTTATTTGATTTAATCTAACATCATCTCTTTTAATTAAATAAATCAAAATCCTTATTTAATTAATCTCTTGTCATATTCCTCTCTTATTTGATTTAAATAAATCCATAAATCTAAGCCAAATAAGTCACATCATCAAATCTCCTATTAAATTAATTAACCCTTGATTAATTTAATCTAATCTCATGTCCCATCCTTTAGATAATGCAAGTTGCACATGAAAATAGATTTAATTCATTTATTAAATCCCTATTTTCCCTCACATGGCATCTTTTGGAATATTCTCTCAATTTGAATTCAAAAATTCCAAGTCAATATGTACATCCAACAAGGCAATAAATCCATCTTACATGTCCTTTGCCTTGAGCCAAGTGGCATTTATTGCATTTTCCCTTCCCTCTTGCATGTCATTTCAACAAATTTGAATTTCAAATATTGGCATTTATTGGCACAAACCCCAAATCTTGCACATCCATCATCCATTCATAGCTTGACAAGTGGCACCATATCATTGGATGAATGTTAGTCCCACATTGCTCAAATTTGGACTTTCATCCATCTTGAAATCCTATAAGTAAAGAGCTCATATCTTCATTTGATCATCCACAATCCAAGCAAAGTTACCATGCTAAAATACTTAGCCATTTTCCATTCATCAATCTTGAGTTCCTATCTAGGTTATTGCAGATTTTGGCTTGGAGCTCTCACCATTCATCATCAAAAGTGGATTAAATCTCTTCATCAAGTCAACATATCGAAGCTTACAATCATAGGAATTGTGAAAGGGCCAATTTTCACATCAAATTGGCACCAATTCCCCCATGGGATCAAGAGTTTGCTTTTCTAATTAGGATTCAATCTTTGTTTTGTCATTTGCTTTGTGTTCTTCAATATTTTCTTCCTAATTTGAATGTTGCAAATGGATTTCATGGGGAATCCTTGTTTTGGCTTGCAATCACTTGTCTAACTCATTTATTCTTGTTGTTTTGCAGGTACCAAGGCTTGTGTTCGCATAAAAAAAAAAGGATAAAGTTTATAGTCCAACTGTGAAAAGCATATTCAAGAACTCATTTCATGATGTATATGCAAAATAGGGTTTCAAGAGAAACCACTTCTTACAAAACACAATAATCAAACAACCAAATCAAATGAAGCTACAAACTTAGACATTTATTTCTCTATCTAACCATATGTCGTACATAAGCCTCCTTTATTATAGCAATCAATAATTTGGTAAACTACATTAAAGTCATACTTCTGTCGATGACAAAATGTAACTAAATGAAGAACCTAAAATCACAAATCTTAATTGTAAAAACCACTGAATCCTTCAACTACACATAACCACCGCTGACTATCAATGAAAACTTTGAGAGTTTGTTGTTATCAAAGCTTCAAAACATGTCATTCCATACCATAAGCATCAAAACCCTACTATTTGTCTCATACAATAGGCTTAAGAGCTTTGACATACTCAAAACATACAATCATTTGCTGGGTCAGTAACCCTAGAACGGGCTGATGAAAACAATATTTATAATTACCCTTCAACCCATTTCCTAAAGCATCCTTAACCTGCTAGAGCGGGTCATTGCTTCAAAAAGAAATTTTATTTTGATACTTATAATTTATAAATAATTAAAATATTTCTTGAAGATATGTGAATGTCCCTAGCCACCATGCAGCTTGATACTTTGATACTATCCCTTCCAAATTTCACATCAACCTAAGCTGAAGCAAGTTTCTCATCAAAGAATATCTTCCAAGAAGAACATCAACAGTAGAATGTAAACAATGTGCCAATACTACACCATCAATGAACCATGAATAATACCTTTGTATCATGTCAATTACAAACCAAAACAAGTAAAGCAATGATAGAGATATTACTGACATCAATGAAAAACAATGGCAATCCCAACAAACTCCATGCACCCTTGACAATATCATGAACCTATTAAATGCCAAACATCATAGAATCAACATGAGAAGTCAAGCAAGTCATCATGAGAATTCAAGCTCCATCAATTGAACATCTAAACATGAAATTATTACAACCTTTGACATCAATGACAAACCATTGCAATTCCAACAAACTCCCCCTTTGGCATTGATGTCAACTTAACCAATCTAATTGCTCCCCCTATGACTTGCAAAGAATTTTCTCTTCCCCCCTTTTGACAACAATGACAAAGGGACTTAGCAAATTTTCACCATAAAAACACTTATAGAATGAATATCGATGCTTTAGAGGAAAAATAAAATGTATAGCATTACTCTCCTTGCAAAATAGAACTAACCACTATCATCAACAACACATTGGGTTATCACTCTCAAAGCATCAAAGAGTTGAATCATTGTTCTAATGGAAATTAAGTAACCATTGTCTCATGCTGGCTAAGAGGGTTGAGCATCATGCAAGGAAAGTAATCCAATAAGGAAAGGACTAGAAGTTTCCTCAAGACCACTTAAAGCACTATGTTGTTAACAAACTATACTGTATACTTGTTACCTCATCAAGGACTGTCATCCTTTCATTTCTTAGCGAAATTATATCTCACTGTCAAAAGTAAGATGTATACTATCATAACATCTCACTATCAATAGTACATTAATGTGCACTATCATAATACCTACAACAACTATCAAAATACCTATATGTGCAACTAAACTGAATGCATTGCCATGTCATGTGCTTTGTTCACTCTCACTGCACAAGCCAAGCCACTGTTAAGCAAAGGAAGCCATTGTCAAGCACATGAAAATAATACAACCACTATCACATCAAAATGCTAAATGCATATAACTGAAAAACTCAGAGTCTTTCATGATACCCCACTATCATTAATCAACATGCAACTAATCATCATGCATGATATTTACTACTCCAATATTGTTGTATCATCCATAGAGTATGGTGCCACTACTGAATCACTGACATATACTCAACATTGACAAGCCATTGTAAATGTATTAGCAACTGAGTATTAACATCATAGCACTAAAAACTAAACCATAGTCATTGTCATAATGTCATCTAGCCCCATCAAGTAACTAAATTGCTAATATGACAGTTGTCAACATGATAGTCATGAGCATGATCAAATCCAACACTCGTGATATTCTTCAAGATTAAAAAAAATACTCTCAAATAAAATTTTGATATTCATAAGCATCATAGCATGTCATATATCAAATCAACCGAGCATCAGTAAAGCCTCTATCTTGTTAATATAATTAGACTATGCAACATAATCATAAACAATCAAATTGTGCAATAATCAAACAGTCAAGGAAAAGAGCATTGATCACTGTTATCACTATTGCACTATTCTTCAGTGTCAAAGCACTGATGTAGGCAATCACATTACTTACTGCCAAGAGACCACTGTCTTGGAAAGATTCTTTAAAAAATAGTCACTGTCCACTATCCTTGAAAGGTCCATTGTTCGCTATCTAATTGAAAGACATAACTGAGTATTGAGAGTGCATCACCAAGAGCACTATACATAAATCCATTGTCATAGTATATGGAAACAATCAAACATTGTCATGAGAAAACAAGTAAAGAGTTATAAGTACCCAAAGTCATATGACCAACATCACAAACAAGAATAGAGACTTCATCCACTGAAAAGAAGGAAATGAACTACATTAGACAGTAGCAATACATCAATATATACAACACCATCATTGAACATCATTACTTGACAAATGTCAAAGGACGTTGCACCAAGAGAAGAGATATCATTGTCATAACAAATATGAAAACCACTGCAATAAGATTTTCTTAACACTATCAAACTGTGACTATACTGTCTTACTTGTAAATGCATCGTTGATTGTGAAGCATTGGATATACACATACCAAATACATCACCATGAGTAATCATACACTGTCACCTTATGCAAACATCTTCAGGAAGCACTACACAAACCAGTTGCCATTGATATCAAGTATAGAGTAATATTATCACGGTTTCTTGAATGGAAACCTTCATGGAAATACATGAACACTATAGCAGGTCAATGTGACACTTTCAAGTCACTGTCCCAAAGTTCCAACTTTGAAGGCAAGGTGCAAGGAGCCCAAAAGAAAAAGATGTCTATGAAAGATTTTTAAGATATGACACTATCCATTATTCTTTCCAAGCCTTACTCATTTATATTGCATTGTGACTTTGAAATCATCAACAACTTGTCATGAATACTAACAAATTTTTCACCAACAAGATCTTTGTCAACATCATGATACTAAAACAAATCCCTTCTTTCAATCTTTGTAATCACTTTAAATACCTGCAATAAAAGTCTCACAAAAAACAACTAAAAACATATCATTGTGATAAGTTCAACAATTCAACTGTGACTGAGATACCATATATATAGAGCACTGTCACCGTTAGAGTATCATCAAGTTGTTCATGAAAAACCTATCATTGATGTAATGACTGAATTACTAAGCATGGATTGGAAGATTTGTGAATTATGTCAGGTATTGTACTTGACACTTTGTATGCCATGTTAATCACCTTGTATAATCTGTTTATAAGTACTTTTCACACCAATACTACTGTTGTACAAGTACATACAAACACCAATGAATGTCATCCTAAGTGACTTTACCAAACCTTTGCAAAAAGATTCTTTCAAGGAAAAAGCAATTATCACAAGATACCACATTGTCATATGCATATCAAGCATGGACTTTCACAAACTTCTGAATGAAAAACATTATATCATTGTCCAACACTGTCAACTTTAAAGGATTGCCCTTTTTTTTATTGTCATAATTAAAGCCTTGTTTGATAGAACTCATGATAGTCTATATGAACTAAATGTTACCATATTGCCATTATCACTGTGAATGCAATACTTCTTCAAGATAAAAATGTTACTGTTTAAACTCATGATTACCACAACTCCATTGTTTAATAGCAAACTGACACTTGACAATTTTGAGACAAAACACCATATATCTATCATGGTACTTGCACTAGATTACCATACCCATGCAGTAAGAAACCATTGTAATCAACCTAGAAACACCTCAATGTGCATTCCAAACTATTACCTAGCTCACTATCAACCACTTAACTCATAGAGCATTAGATAACTGTCCAAGAAACAAAACACAAACACTATATAGAATATTACTCAAGACAAGCATGTCAAACAAAAAGACGACCACAATCATTATTTAAGAAAAAATATCTCCTCAAAGCATTGACAAGCACCACAACTATACAAGATTCACAACAAAGGTGTTGTCAAGCCACTATGCCAAAAGACTGTCATCAGATTATCAAGTCAAGTTCTCAAACTCAAACCACTGTTTTCCATCACCTTGTGAGCAAGATAGTCAGTGAGAAGCATTGATAAATTCTTTTGACCAAGATCACATGAGGATACCAATACAACACCACTTGCAAGCATATACCCAACTTGGGCAAGGACAAAGAGAATATGCACAAAAACATCATGAAATTACCAAATATTCATTACACACCATCATTGCATTTGTTACTATGATGTCATGCAAAGAATTCTCTTATTTCCTTTCAAAGAATTAAACCACTGTCAACATGGTAATCAGGGATCAAGAAAAGATAAAGATGACCATAGACATCTCAGATTGTTCAAACAATCATTGGAAAAGACAATATCAGAGGAACACTATTAGAGTCAAGACAATGAGAGTAGATAACTGGCTTTCCATAAATTCATTAGCTTTTCTATTTACAACCTTTACAACCTCTTGGTTGATATCTAAGGGGCTGAATGATAAAACTATAAATACCTCCCCCTAACCTCATCCTACTCTTTAAACTATTATAAATGTTTCTTGTGCAACATGCAAAAGATTAGGTTCATCCTTCTCTTTCACTTGGTTCCTTTCCAAACCTTCTTAGCGCCTATCTTCTTATGGTGATTAACTGATTTCATTAGATCACTCCTAAAAAATTGAGCAATATGTCCAAAACTATGACATCTATAGCATATGATTTTATTTCTTCTATTTAACCATTCAAAGGAGTTATTATTACATCCCATTTTCCTTGCATGCATCCAACAATCCATTGCCCTATGACCAAACTCATAACATGAATAACAATAACCATCAAAGAATTTTCAAACTTGGACCTTTGATGTTGTTTTGAATAAAAATAACTTATGAACTTGTGACTGTTGATTTGTGCAGGTGCAAATTCTTTTGTCTTCTTCTCTTCAACATTTGGAGTAGAAAAATGATAGTTTAAATCTATCTCCTTCCTTGGAGTTTTCCTAACATTAGAACACTGTCCTTCTTCAAAGCCTAATCCAGTAACATCCTTGTGATGTTTTTGTTTGCTCAACATCTCAAATAAACACTCAGCACTCTTTTTAAATTGAAGTGTCTTGTGTAACTGGGAAGATGCTTTTTCTAGTTCCTTTCTCAAAGAAACTATCTCAAACTCATATCTTTCACAATAAACCTCTTTTGCCTTGAACTATTTTTTGACTTCCTCTTCTACTTTCTTAACTTCTGCAACTTACACCTTCAAATATATGATCAACTCTTTTGCTTCTTGAAGGTCTGAAAGAGTTTTAGTCTTGGGCATCTTTTCTTCATGGAGTTGCAACTTTAAACTTTGATTATCCAATTTGAGTTTCTTAATCTTTTCAAGGGCACAAATTAGCTCACCTTCAATATCAATTTCACAATCCTCTTCATCATACTCTTGTTCAAAATCACTCTCAAAGGATTTTCTTTCTTTATCAACATTCTTAACCAAAAAACCATCCTTTAACCTTGTATCTTCTTCAATTTGCAAGTCATTTCTCACAACTGTTTCCTCATCAACTTTAGTATTTGGTTTAGATGGTAATCATTTGGGATTCTGCCAATTTTTTCTTTTCTCTTTATTTATTTTTCTTTTTTCCATGATAGGTACTCCACTACTAGGAATCCTAAAGTTGATTAAACTTTATGCAAGGGTCTGGCTCTGATACCACTTGTTGGAGTACCAAAACACTAAGAGGAGGGGGAATCGGTGTTTCAAAAACAAATTCAATTTAATTGTTTCTCATAAACTTATGCACACAGTTTCTTTGCAATAACTTGGAAGCTCAGATGCTAAAAAAAACCCAATTAGATGGGCAA
>VDFB02140461.1:0-61387 GCA_007258455.2 Sequoia sempervirens
TTATCAATTCTTCATCCAAACTATTCTGTTATTAAATATGAGCATGAGATACAAATAACAAAAATTAAATCAACACAAAGAACACCATATTTTTACATGGAAAACCCAATAAGGGAAAAACCATGGTGAGGGTTAACTCACACTATATAGTATTTTTAAAGGAGGCTCACTGTCAAAAGTAGTACTCACTGTCCAAGTACAAAGGCTCACTGCCTACAAAAAGGACTCACTATCCAACAAGGAGGCTCATTGCCTACATAAGATTATACAAAACAGAATAAGGCTTTATAGCCCAAAATGAATTGTAAAGATGCACCTATCATGTGCTAATACAGTTTCGAAGATGCTCAGTATTCAAATTTTACACCCTTCATTCTTTGCTCATTTTCACATTAACTGCTTTCTTTCTGATCTCACCTTTACGTTCATTAAGTTTGCTCACTATTTCTTCTATCTCTTCTCTGTTGTCTACACACACACCCTTTTTCAAGTAAAAACTATTTGCCATATACGTATATATATATATGATTTCCATTACAAGCATCAATTAGGTTAGCCTAATTAGATGCAATTCATTTATAAAAGATATCAACTGTCGGCTCCACAAAATATTTACAAAATGCAATTTAACCATTAGCATGTTACATTATGTCGACTTGGACCAAAAAATAGATCGCACATAAGTTTTCATATTATATCAAAATTAACTTAACAAGTTGGCCAGGAATAGTCTTCAATGCAATCAACAGAATAATGTCACTTCATCGTACGAGCACCCGAACACAAAATAACCTAATCATGCATGCCTTTAATTTCCATAAGTAATTTCCCAAAACCACAACCAAAAGATGTCAACTGTGGAGAAATGCGATCGAGAACACCAGAGAGACACCAAAGATACTGGATCAACCACCAAAGAAGATAAGTCAATTATACGCACCGGTTTTAGAGTATCAAACCAAGCTACCAACATCTACCAACATGGTGACATCAATGACAACATATAGATAACATATGAAAACTTTTAACTTTCTCCACTATCTCCAACACTCTCCCCCTTTGACATCAATGGAAAAGGGCACCAAAAAATGAGTGTAATCATGGTGACATCAAAATTTCAAAATATTTCCAAAAACTTCAAACAATCTGAAGATTTTAAGCAAAAAAAAATTAAGTGAAGATGACATTCTTCACCTGGAATACCTTCTTATACCTTTCCTTGAGAACTGGAAACAACTTCTTCCAGTTGAATACAATAGACTCTAATCTTGTGCATGTACTATCCAATAATCCCAATAGAGTAAAAGAGGGTGACCAAGTTGTAATGGAACATTGATTCACAACATCTTCTGCATCAATAAGAATTTCAGAAAGATGCTCTAACTGAACTTTAGCAATTTCTTTAAGAAGCCATAAGGTCTTTGTCACATCATCTCTCTGTCTTTGTGTAATGATTAGTTCAGCCTGTAGTTCACCAAATCTTATTCTTTGTTTCCATTCTTTATCCTAAAATATATCAAAATTCTTAAATCCAATGTTGTTCACTTCATCTTCAATCGCTTTGATTCTGCTTATGAAATTATCTACAGCTGCAGGCCACCGAAGACAATACTTGTTAACATCTGAATTTTCTTTAAAACACTTCTTTGTTTCCACAATCAATCCAAACAGTCTTTGCTTAGAGTTTTCACATCTTCTTTCAACCAAGATTCCCATCTTACATCATTTTGGACCTTCAAGCAGCATCCTTTCTTCAACAATCTCAATCAGATTTTTTGGCAAGAAATCAGAAACAACAGATACTTCACTACCTTTCTGAAGTAGATAATCTACCAGAGAATCATCAATTTTTAGTTTTTCAATAGGCGAGGAAGCATTCCATAGTTCACCAACATTCTTTCATTTTTCCTTCAACTATCATAGACTGGATGTCATTTGGATCAGGGGATTCAGTTCCAGTCAGAGATTCTTTCTGAGCCTTTTCATCTGAAATCTCGATGATGTCTTTAGTTATCTCTTTTCTCCTTTTCGATTCCGAAGGGGAATCACTGATAACAACCTACATTTCTCTTTTTCCAGAGGAAGAACCCACTTCAAATCGACTTGATGCAAATATACCAAAGCAGGGGTTTTCTTTCAAAGATGAGAAATATGATCTACACATGTTTACATTATCTTCCAAAGACTCTAGATATCTTTAAATTTTATTTCCAATAGGGATATCAAATTCCCACATTACATTATCTTTTTCTGGTAGAGAATTTAGAAAGTAAAACACCAGACACACCAACAAGGATCTGAAATGAAAGGGATAATTCTCAACCAATGACATTCGATTATTTTCAAGCAAATTCTCAAGTAACAAGCTACATAGATCAAACTATTTGTTCTCCTTAACCATCATGTGAGCAATATGTACAACAATTGCCGAAGTTGAACTTTCACAGTTTCTAAAATAAATTTTGCATGAAATACCATACACAACATACCTAACGACTGAATCAACAAGTGTGTCAATCAACAGTGCTCTAAGATCTTTATTGATGCCAATCAGCTCCTCCACATCTTTATACATCACAACTTTCTTTCCAGGTAGTTCTCCAACACTACATAATCCATTGATCGCTTCAATTGCTTCCTTTGAGATCAAATAGGGTTTGTTCAAAACAATGCTTCCATCCTTAAAATGATCCAACAAGAACATGATAACCTCTTTATCTGTAATCCATGGAAATTCACTCCATAAATCCATCCCTAGGGTTTTTATGTTTTGTAATTTTAATTCTCTCAACCCTAGTTCAATTCCTTTCATTTTCCTATGATTGTATTCTTCTAATTCAATGCTTTTCGACTTCAGATGGGTAACACCACACAATCCACTGTCCATTGCTATGTTGTCTTGAAATTCAACGAAACTTCTTTGATTTTCTTCTTTCCTTTTGCAATCAGAGGAAGGGTTTCCAAATTACCTGATATAATTTCTTCGAATTCCTTTCAGAAATGCTTCAGGCTCGCTCCAAAATCATTCTAGGCTTCTGGTCAATCTCTTCAAAATCACAATTTAACCAAAGAAGACTTGCAAAATTTATCTTATACACCATCGAACTTACCCTAAAACACATTAAATGTGGTAGACACCAAAAAGCTGTTGTATACACCTAAAAATGGTCATGGCATTTAATTAATATTCAACTACATATAAATAAATTCCCAATTTATTTTATTGTTCACCCTTTTCTAATTCTAGAAATCTAAAATCATATTCTTCTAAATTAATTAAATAAACAAATTTCCCTAAGCTTGTTTTATTTAATTAATCTTCACTAATCTCGATTAGGAATTCAAGTACATGTCTACAACTTTTTGTGCCACCTCGCCAAGGTCACATGAAATTAAATAATTCTAATTTTTATTTAGAATTATCTTCAACCAATTTAAAATCACATGGCTTATTCCTCACACACTTCCACCAATTTTAAAAACACATGGTCTTTTCTTCCCACACTTGAGTCTTCCATCCAAATGGCATGTTGCCCATTGGCCAAGAGATTCTTCCATCCAAATGGCATGTTGTATTTGGTCAAGGGGACAACATCTTGATTCTCTCCATCTCCACCACCCATTCTTCTTGTTCAAATATGGGCTGTTCATTATTGCCACCTCACTATATGCTTGGAAAAGGCTATAAATACAACCCTTTGGCATTGTATTTTGCATCCACTTTAGAATAGAGTTATCATGCAGGAATATCGTTTCAGCTTGGGAGTACTTTGGAGTCTTATAATTAGTTTTTACATCATGTTTTGCATCATAGTTAGATCTTAGACTAACACTTTGCTTCATAGTTGCATTTTATGTCCTCCATTGCATCATAGTTGCATTTTAGATTAGCATTGTAATAGTTTGCATTTGAGCATATATAGAATCATATAGATTACTACCATAGTATCCACCACTGTTTGTCCATTCATCATAATCATCATCATCCATTCATCATAATATCCATCATCATTTCTACCATTTAGTTTCATGTAGGAATTTAATTAGCTTGCATGTTAAATACTAATCTCGTTTCTTAAGTGTCATTCTAATAGCCTTTGTGCACATAGAAATCTGAGGGCCAAAATTTTAAAAGAATCTTTAAGAATAGAGGACAATGAGATGATCTTAAAAGATTCATTTTATTGCAATTTAGAGTAGCTTCTTTACTTTGAATCTTTAATATAAATCATTTCATTAAGGTTTGTGTTGACACTAACTTTACAAATTTCACACACACACAAAATGGTGCCCACCGTGGGGCCTTGCCCCATTTTTTTTAATATTCTAGAGAATTTATGTTCACAGGTTCGAACATGAGACTTCTGGCGCATCTTGCACCCATTTTGGCACTTTTTGCACCTGTTTTGGCATTTTTTGCACTTTTTGTGGCATTTTTTGCACTTTCTCTTGTGCTTTTTGCAAGTTTCCAGAAAAGCTCACCAGGGTCCAAAACATGGTTTTTTGAGTTTTAGAGCTTCTTGCATGAGTTTTAGCACTTGCACTTTCTGTGGCACTTTTTGCACTTTCTATGGCACTTTTTGCACTTTTTGTGGCGCTTTTTATCTCTGTTCTAGCGCTTTTTGTAGTTTCCCTATTTTTCACTAAATCCGAAGGCTAATACTCTGTGTTGTTGTTTTACAAGTTTCCCAGATTCACTGTCAAAGACTCAAACATAAACTACTGACATATTGCAGTGGCTAGAAGTGATTTATTTATTTCCTTTTGGTTAAGTTAGGAACATAGTTTAATCAAAAGGTTAATGAACACCATGTTTTTTGTGCTTGATGGATGGTAGGCATATGCTCTCCTCTTAACTGGGTGACCAAAAAGCCAGACCCATTCACTTTTTGTGTGCGAGTGTGAGTGGAGTATATAGCATGTGTTCTCTCTTTATTCAAGTAGAATAAAGATTGATCAAACTACAAGTATACTTGCTTGTGTTTGTTTATCTTAGAGGGCATGCCTTGTGGGAAAAAGTAATCACCCAATGGAACGACCCAACCGGTAACACACTAAAGCCAAGTGGCTTCCAACCGAGATATAAATGTGGGTACTTGAACAAAGGCAAGTATCATGAGGATAGTTCTGACGAGAAGGGAAGTAATGGTCTCTCGCCACATGGATTATCCCCCACGGACAAAATTTCTGTACTAGAACCCTTATTATAGTTTTCCAAAAAAAATTTATCTATTCTTTGGTGTAGCAATGGTCGTTGCAAAGGCATCCACATTCTCGCAGTTTTTAGTAGAGATGAGAAATATGCCATGGGAGATTCATGGGTATTGATGCTTGGTTGCCCTGTAGAAGTGGGTGTCATGGAGGGGAGCCAATGGGGTAGGGCATCTAATCATTCACTAAGAATAAGTGTGGTTGGGGTAAAACCCGCATGGAATCCAAAAGAATACATTCTTTCACAAACTTAGGATTGTGCATTGCTTGATGTGTCTTTATCAAAGTGTTTTCAAAAAAAAATTTGAACAAAACATCACATGTTGAAATTGAAAACCTTGATTCAGAATTAAACATTCATTGAAACAACCAAGTCTCCAACTAGAAAATCCAAAAAATCAAACAAAATTCCAAACAAATAGTGTTATTGTTCCAGTTTGGCACATCTTGTAGACCTTCTAGCACATATTAACTGCCTTTTGGCACATATTGCACATGTATTCACACATATTGTCCAAGTTACCAGAGTCAAAACTTACTTACAGATCCTTGTAAAAATTTATGGCACTTCTTGCACCTTTTGTGGCGCTTCTTGTACCTATTATGGCACTTCTTGTACTTTTTGTGGCACTTTCTGCACTTTTTTTGGCACTTCTTGCACTTTCTATGGCGCTTCTTGCACTTGTTCTAGTGCTTTTTGTCTCTGTTTTGGTGCATTTTGCAGACCATAAAACAGTGACCTAGATTCATCCCTTGTCTGATAGTCAATCTCACCCCAAGAATCCTCTGCAGTGTTCAACCATTCCTTAGGTAAAACAAAGTATGAACATGTGTTCTATCAAATGATTTCACGAAAGATTAAAATTCAGAAACCCAAGTCCAAAGTTCTTAGTCCAAGAGAACATCAAAAATGATTTACAACACTCTACGAATTTAGAGAGAGGTTGGTCTTCATTTTTTACAAAAGAGCTTCAAAGAACAATCCCAACTTGTACTCATTTTACTATCATCAAAATCCAAGACTTTTCCAAACATTTGAGTATCTTGTGTACGAAGAAAATTTTCCTCCAATCTCACAATTTGAACCTTTGAGAATTTTCTCAAGTCCAAAATCATTCCTTAGATACCTTAGAAGTCTAAACTTGTTAAAATTGACCTCTACAAGTGCAATTCTCTAACCTATACCAAGATCTAACATCTCAAAGTACCAAAATCATCAAATTTATCACACCCTTGATTATTAAGCCTAGTTTCATCATCAAGATTTATCATCCTCTCATCACGAAATGAAGCTATATAGTCAAATCAGACTTAGTCTCATTAGAATTTGTCATTCTATTTGACTTAGTTGTAATCCTTGGTACTTTTCCAAAACCTAGATCAAAGTTTAGCCAAAACTATAACACGTGTATGCCTATTCAAACAAGGTTAAAAAAACAAAGCTTAAGGAAAAAGGATTCAAAAATAAAAATGTTGAAGAACCAAACATTGAAACTCCAAACATTGAAATTCCAACAATTGAAACTCCAATCATTGAGACTCAAAACACTGAAACTAAAAACAGTGAAACACAAAACACCATGGCGGAAGCTAAAGAGAATCCTTTCCATGGACTCAACAATACTGAAGTGGAAGAAATAACCAAGGAAGATATCCAACATGTTGAACAAGACCCAAACTTCCACAAATGCTTAGAAAAAAATTTCAAAAGAAATGGGGAAAAGTACCTCCTTATGCTAGCCTTGAAACAAGGTGCCAAATTGTCGGACGACTTTGATGTGAATCAATTGAAAGCACCACCCAAAAAGCCTAAAAATGATCCTGAAAAAGTGGTTGCTCTCACTCACCAAATGAAAAAATTTCAACAACAAATCCTTGATATGCAAAGAGGGACTTCAAAACAATACTTGATCCAAGACATTTGTCCTTATCCATTTGATCAAATTATCCACATGATACCCTTTCCCAAACATTGCGAGTTCCCAAAGTATGACAAATACAATTACAAAACCGATCCAATAGACCACGTGAGGGAATTTAGGACTATGAGTCTTGAATTTTCATATGAGGAAACATATTTGATGAGATTGTTCTCGAGAAGCTTAGGTGGACATTGTCCTGAATGGTTCTCCAAACTCACCCCACCAATTAACACCTTTGAGGAATTAGTCAACAACTTCATCACCCAATTTTCTTACAACATCCAACATGACATCACCATGATAGATCTTTGTAACTTGAAACAAAAGAAGGTTGAATCATTCCTTGTATTATTGCAAAAATGGAGGAGGTTATGTGCATGGTATTCTTGTCTAGTACCTGAAAAGGAAAAGATAGAAATCTTTATTGACAACCTTAATGACGAGATGAGTTATAGATTGGAATTGCAATGTCCCCCAACCTTTGAAAAATTGATTGAAAATGGGATTAAAATTGAAGAGGCCTTAGTCAAGAGAGGAGTCATCAAGATATACAATGAAAACAACTCATCAAACTCCTCCAACAATTACAATAGTTGTGAAAAACCCAAGTTTTGGCAATGAAACAAGAATGTTGGAAACAATAATGGTGCAGTTGAAATTCAAAATGAAAAACCTGTATTCAACCTAACTATAGCCGCCACCAAAACTAACCAGAATAAAAATCCCCCCAACAACCAAGGCAACAACCAAGGAAACAACCGAAGCAACAACCAAAGCAACAACCAAAACATCAACCAAAGCAACAATCAAGGTAATGCTGGATCTAGAACACCATCATATCGAACATCCACAAATCAAAGGAGATTCACCCCTTTGCGACAATTGATAGAATCAACATTAAAGGAACTTATCGAAGCTAAAGTCATAAAGTTACCGGAGGTAAGAAATTGGGAACTACAAATTAAGCCTCCATGGTGGAATGACACTCACTTCTGTGACTTTCACCGCAGCAAGGGACATAAAGCCAATGACCGCATGCAATTGAAACACTTGATACAAGATCTAATTGACAATAGGACGATATTTGTAGGACTCCACACAAACAATGATCATGGGGTGTTCAAGAACCGTCTACCAAAATATGAGAAGGGAGAGTCCTCATCATCAAATAACAAGGGAAAAAACATAAACTATGTCTATGACACCACCATTCTACATATTGAGGTAGTTGATGATCCAACCCATGACAAATCAGATCTTATTGCAAATGATAACTCAACCCACGATAACACCCTTGAACATGAAAAAAACATCATTGCAATTGAAAATCATCACCATAATGTTGACATTATCGCACATCAAATCAATGTTATCAAAGTTAGAGAACCACAAGACAACACACATGTCAATGTGATCACACGAGGACAAGCTAAGGTAACTATTGTCACCTAGAATCGCACCCTGTGCAAAGTTTTCAAGAAACTGAGCATTCTAGAGCAACATGGGATCATCTCAAGGCTGTGGGCCACCTATGGCTGAAATGAACCTCCGGAGAAGGCCGACTTCCTTTGGGTATCACCTAAACTACTAATTCTTTGAAAGGAAAGGGGGAAGAGATACATAAAAATGAAACTAAACCTATGGTGTTACACCGTATTAATGAGAAATCATGAAATGAACACAGGAAGAACATACACTTGAAAGCCTAATTGTTATTCTCAGAACAACTTCTTTTAAACTTAATGCTTTAGTCCTAACAGGTTTGAACTACATACACACCTCAGGAAGGAAAGATTAATTTCACAACACTAAGATATGAATATAGAATTATAAAACACAGTTAAAGACTTTGCATGTTCAAAAGAGAGATACATAAATGAGAATCAATACAAACATGAACACAAGCTTCCAAGGTAAACTTTGTGTTGTATTCAGGATTCCAGTTGAGTTACAGAAAACATACATCAACTGAGAAAGGATTGATTGAAAATCACTAACTCTTCAGAGTGTGTAATCAGAACTATTTACAAAAAGGTAAAAAATGCCTTATATACAGACTGATATCGGCCCATTAGGGGTTACAAAAATATCAAAGCTCAGAAAGATCTACCCTCAGATCTTTTGGATGAAATTAATGTTGAAGCATGCGTGTCCATCTGGTGTGTGTCGGTGGAGAGTTACTGTCTGAAGAAGCCCCTTTGATATTTTGTAGCTACCACATTCATTTACTTCTGATCATTGTGTCTACCTACTGAAATCCCCTTTTGAGCACCTTGAATGCTCCAGAGTCCAGAACAGACACACGTTGATTCACATTCTGTTGATTTTTCTTTCTGTTGGTCAAGTTGCCACACAAGCTATCTCGGGCGGTCACAAGCTCATCACCAGAATCACATGTCACTAAGACACCTAATCATGTCTCCCCGATGCAATTATGCTTTTCTGCAGTCATCAGCGTAACTCACTATCATTGGCAAGAGTCATAGTGATGCCCTAAGTTCACTTTGTATCGGTAAGACCCCTTCGGGTCAGCAGGACGCTACGACGATGCCTTCAACCCCTTAGCGAGCCCCTATTCACTTCGGCCAGAACCTGCTCGGTCGGCGAGACATCTCACCAACCTCCTTTTCATTCTCTAAGCTCAGTTCAACCCATCATCGAGCTCTTCATTCCTTGGTGAGACATCTGTGTGCCTGTGAGACCTCTCACCGAAGCCTCATTATCCTATCGCCATGCTCCAGAGTCGGCGAGACTTCCTCGGGTCAGGGAGACTTCAGTTGGTTCCCTGTCAGTAGGACATCACTTTATCGGCAAGAGGTTGTGCCGAAGGCACCTTGCTTTGGCGAGGGCTTACTTCATTTCACTTCGGCAAGAGAAACATTCATCGGAATGAGGTTACAGCGAGCCTTGTTACTCATGTCGATATCATTTTCATCGCTGAGACCACTCCCTATCAGTAAGACATCACTCTGACGGTCAGGTGCTACATCAAAGATCCTTCCTTTCTGGAAGACATCTTTCTGACCTCCTTTTTCTCTTCAGGTGCCTTCGGCATTGGCAACACATTCGTGTGTCACTGAGACATCACGGCGATCCAACCATCTTTCACCGAAACCAACATCATTTGTCAAGCTCCCTTTGCTGTCGGTGAGACATCTACACTTCGGCATGACCCTACGCTGATATCCAATGCTCTTGGTGAAGTCTTTCATGATCGGCTAGACTCTTGCCGAAGACAAACGTATCAAGGCCCCTTCCCTTTATCCTTCAGTTGGGGAGATATCTCCATCTCAGAAAAACATTTCGTCGAGACCCCTATCCTTTGGCCGAAACTACTTTTCATTTGGGAGGCTCCACTGGTCAGTGAGACCTTTGCTGACGATACCTTCCATGTCGCCAACACCTCCCGGTGTTGGCAAGACCTTAGGGCGATATCACTTACTCTCGGCGAGGCCTCCGCCAGTCACCGAGACATATTGGCGACTTTCTTCCTTTTGGCGAGCTGCTTCCCGTCGGGGTGACTCTCTGCTTTTGGTGAGACCTTTTGTCAAGCCCTTTGCCTCTTGCCGAGCTCTGTTTCATTTCGGGGAGACCTCTTGTGATCGCCGAGACATCTCAGCGAGATCCCCTAGACATACCGAGGGCCCTCTTTTCTTTGTGCCAAGGAGACCTCTTGTCGGCTAGACTTGTCCTGAACTTGATTCCTTTTGATTGTTCGGGGAGACCTATTGGCTTCGCTGGGACTTCTCAGCGAGCTCTCTTTGCTAGGCCGAAGCCCATGGTTGCCATAAGTCTCGGCGAACGACGATTGAATGGCCTATTGGCCAAAGAAATCCACGCAATAAGAGGTCATAGCGACCCCTTCCTGTCACAGCGATAGGCTCTGCAGGCTCATTCGGCATGACAAAAGCCAGGTCTCAGTGACCTGCTCAAGATGGAATGAATCAAAACAGTCAGTCGACCAGACAGTAGGAGGGTCTTGCCAACTTTCTCCTTAAAGGAAAAATATGTCAATTTGATTAAGGCATTCTTTTCAACTAAGCTCCCCTGCAAAATGTCATCAGATGCCTGAACTAACCCTCAATGGAAATATCCCATTTGGCCCTTATGAACACCTGCAACATAGATGCCTTGCTTGATTGAGCCTGAGGGTGAAAATTAGGTAACATTTTTGGCGACCTTTGCTAGATGTTTTCCTGGTAAACATGAAGACCAGTAGTCTAGGCTTATCCATTGGGCAGGGAGTCATTGGGAAAACTCAGGAACAGACCTGGAGTAGCATTGTACATGTCCATAACATATTTGTGACTCAAGAAACAGATGACTCAGACATTTATTGAAAATAGGAAAATACAGAAGGGAAAACTATCTAACTGTGCTGGGACAACACTTAGGGAATTGAAAAATGCAACTAAACCTACCCTACACTAACCAATAAAGAAGCTCGTCAAACAAAACCATCCACCGGATCTATGAAATAACTACCCCTCCTGACTAATAAAAGATGAATTGCAGGTTGACGACTTGTAGGCAAAGCATGACAAAAGAGAGAAAATTCAAATTTTAATTGCAACACACTTGGAAAAACAAAGATAAATCCACTTACCATTTCAAATTGATCGCAAAAACTGATGTCTGCAGATGGATAAGTGGATATATCATGTTGTTCCAAAGTAGTAACTGCGTCAATTTTTTTTGGAACAATGGCACACTTTTCTATCCTTGGCACTCTATTAATCAAATCTTTAATTGGGCATCCTTTGGAAAGGATAAGCCCTTTGCTCTTAATGCTAATTTGCTTGTGAAAATATGCTTCTTCTCTGTTTTTCACAATGGTAATCTCATTTGAATGAATTGGCTCAGAGGTCAATGAAATGTCTGCTTCATTCACCCTATCAAATTGCTCAACTGCTGTCGAGTCATGATTGCCTTGGATTTTCTGCATATTGGTCAACACACCACCATCATATTCCTTAGTATGTTGACTAACATTTGGCATTAGGGATTGTATCATAAATTTTCTTTCAGTCCCCTCCATAAAATCAGGAAGCTCATCAAGTAAATCGGTGAGGGCTTGAGGTACATGCCCTTTTTCATTTGATATGCTGATATCTACTTGATGCACTTCACTAAAAGGTCGTTTATAATCCAAGCTTGAAATGAAAATCTCCAGATCATCCCAGAACAAATCCTCATCATTTTGCATAGTACCAGTCTCCTTAATGATAAGAGGACTATTTTTTTCCTAAGGATGACACTCTTGAGGGAAGAAAAACTTCTGCTCTGTTGCATCTGTATGATCTTTCAAGACACACTTTTGTTGATCATGCTCAACTTGATGGAAGAACACCTCGTCATTGGTGTTATCACCATTTTGTTGTTGAAACCCTATCACTGATGGTTGTTTAGACATGCTTTTTTCAACCTCATTATCAAAACCAGGAAGCTCGCAAAACAAAATAAACAAGGTTTCATCACTCTGTTCAACAAAACTAGGAAGCTCGTTAGATGAATATGACATAACTCCATGTTCAGCTATCATTTCTTGTTTAGAACTCTGTTTTCCTAACTGGCCTTGCTCATCAATCGATTGTAACAACCTTGATTTTTCATTTTGAACTTCATGCTCGAATGTATCAATACCCAAAAGAGTTTTATCCACCTCAAAAACTTGCTTTATCTTGTTACTAGGATGACTTTGCAATTGAAAAGACTGCTCTTGAGGGATAGTGGACTGAGTTTCCTCAACTGTAGGCTTTTGCACTAGATGATAACTCCTAAAATTTGGAATTTCAAACTTAGGGAGCTTAATTGAAGAATTAGAAAACTTACTTTGTCGATCTTGCTGATCAGTTAGAAGAGTCAAGGATTCTTTGGAACAAGTGTCCTCTTGTTGCTCAATCCTTTGCTACTGCAATTAATAACACTTAATGGCTAAATGCAAAGGATTCACATTCTTAATCTTCTCCTAGAGGATTAAATCATCCTGATCAATAAGTTTCTCCTCCTCTGCCTTCTTTTCGACAGAAGTTTCCTTTTGTTCAAAGCCTCAAACATTGAATCTCATGTAGTGAAGTCCTTCCTCAAAGAAAGGATTTGAAAAGGAAGCAGCTGATTGGGGCATTTGAGAAAGTTGCTCTTCAGGAGAGTTAGACTGCCTTTGCTGAAATTCTTGTACGAAATGGGATCCTCTTTGTGTCTCAACTTCCTGCTGATGAATATAAGCTTGATAAGCAAGCTCCTCCTGCTGCATATTGACCTCTTGCTGATTATCAATTTCTTTAAACTGCTTTTGGAAATATAAAGACATATTCTCTATACTCATTTCATCTAAATTTTGAGGCTCATATGAAGAACAAATTTGATAATTGGAGATAAAATAACCCTTCTGGGGTTGTTGATGAGCATAAGCATGCCGCTGCTGAACTTGTGCAGGGGTGGGTGGGTGGTAGGCCAATTGAGCTTGCTGGTAACCCATTGTTACGTAGCTATTTTGAGTAAAACCAGTAGTATCTTCAATAGGGGATGATTGATAAAAAGATGCAGGCACCATACCTTCATGAAATGGTGAATGGTAAGACATACTATCACGAAACCAGCACTTAGACTACTGAAACTAGATACTTCAGACTTGGAGTCGCCAGGTATGTTTAAAAAAAACTTGCCTAAAAAGGTATAAAATAATGTTGTACACACCAAGCAACAGCAATAAATTGTCTAAACATGAACTGAGAAGTAGTTCACAGTCCCACCGGATGTGCCAGAAACTGTTGTCACCTAGAACCGTACCCTGTGCAAAGTTTACAAGAAACTGAGCATTCTAGAGCAACATGGGATCATCTCAAGGTTGTGGGTCACCTATGGCTGAAATGAACCTCCAGAGAAGGCCGACTTCCTTTGGGTATCACCTAAACTACTAATTCTTTGAAAGGAAAGGGGGAAGAGATACATAAAAATGAATCTAAACCTATGTTGATACACCGTATTAATGAGAAATCATGAAATGAACACAGGAAGAACATACACTTGAAAGCCTAATTGTTATTCTCAGAACAACTTCTTTCAGACTTAATGCTTTAGTCCTAATAGGTTTGAACTACATACACACCTCAAGAATGAAATATTAATTTCATAGCTCTAAGATATGAATACAGAATTATAAAACACAGTTAAAGACTTTGCATGTTCAAAAGAGAGATACATAAATGAGAATCAATACAAACATGAACACAAGCTTCCAAGGTAAACTCTGTGTTGTATTCAGGATTCCAGTTGAGTTACAGAAAACATACATCGATTGAGAAAGGATTGATTGAAAATCACTAACTCTTCAGAGTGTGTAATCATAACTATTTACAAAAAGGAAAAAAATTCCTTATATACAGACTGATATCAGCCCATTAGGGCTTACAAAAATATCAGAGCTTAGAAAGATCTACCCTCAGATCTTTTGGATGAAATTAATGTTGAAGCCTGCATGTCCATCTGGTGTGTGTTGGTGGAGAGTTACTGTCTGAAGAAGCCCCTCTGATATTTTGCAGCTACCGCATTCATTTACTTCTGATCGTTGTGTCTACCTACTGAAATCCCCTGTGAACAGACACACATTGATTCACATTATGTTGATTTTTCTTTTTGTTGGTCAAGTTGCCATGCAAGCTGTCTTGAGCGGTCACAAGCTCATCACCAGAATTGCATGTTGCTGAGACACCTAATCATGTCTCCCAGATGTGATTATGCTTTTCTGCAGTCATCAGCGTAACTCAGTATCATTGGCAAGAGTCATAGCGACGCCCTGAGTTCACTTTGTATCAGTAAGACCCCTTCGGGTTAGCAGGACGCTACGGCGATGCCTTCAACCCCTTAGCGAGCCCCTATTCACTTCGGCTAGAACTTGATCAGTTGGTGAGACATCTCACCGACCTCCTTTTCATTCTCCAAGCTCACTTCAACCCATTGTCAAGCTCTTCATTCCTTGGTGAGACATCTATGTTCTTGTGAGACCTCTCACTGAAGCCTCATTATCCTATCGCCATGCTCCAGAGTCGGCAAGACTTCCTCGGGTCAGGGAGACTTCAATTGGTTTCCTGTCAGTAGGACATCGCTTTATCGGCAAGAGGTTGTGCTGAAGGCACCTTGCTTTGGCGAGGGCTCACTTCGTTTCACTTCAGCAAGAGAAACATTCATCGGCAAGAGGTTACAGTGGGCCTTGTTAGTCATGTCGACATCATTTTCATCTCTGAGAACACTCCCTGTCGGTAAGACATCACTCCGACAGTCGGGCACTACATCGAAGATCCTTCCTTTCGAGAAGACGTCTTGCCGACCTCCTTTTTCTCTTTAGGTTCCTTCGGCATCGGCAAGACATTTGTGTGTCACTGAGACATCACGGCGATCCCACCATCTTTCACCGAAACCAACATCATCCGCCGAGCTCCCTTTGCTGTCAGCGAGACATCTACACTTCGGCATGACCCTACGCTGATATCCAATGCTCTCGGTGAAGTCTTTCATGATCAGCGAGACTCTTGCGAAAGACAAATGTATCAAGGCCCCTTCCCTTTATCCTTCAGTCGGGGAGATATCTCCATCTCGGCGAAGCCGAGACCCCTATCCTTTGGCCGAAACTACTTTTCATTTGGGAGGCTCCACTGGTCGGTGAGACCTTTTCTGACGATACCTTCCATGTCGCCAAGACCTCCCGATGTCGGCAAGACCTCAGGGCGATATCACTTACTCTCAGCGAGGCCTCGGCTAGTCGCCGAGACATCTTGGCAACTTTCTTCCTTTTGGCGAGCTGCTTCCCATCGAGGTGACTCTCTACTTTCGGTGAGACCTTTTGTCGAGCCCTTTGCCTCTTGTCGAGCTCTGTTTCATTTCGAGGAGACCTCCTATGATCGCCGAGACATCTCAGCGAGATCCCCTAGACATACCAAGGGCCTTCTTTTCTTTGTGCCGAGGAGACCTCTTGTCGGCCAGACTTGTCCTGAACTTGATTCCTTTTGATTGTTCGGGGAGACCTATTGGCTTCGCTAGGACTTCTCAGCAAGCTCTATTTGCTAGGCCGAAGCCCATGGTTGCCATAAGTCTCAGCGAATGATGATTGAATGGCCTATCGGCCAAAGAAATCCACGCGATAAGAGGTCATAGCGACCCCTTCCTATCACAGCGATAGGCTCTGCAGGCTCGTTCGACATGACAAAAGCCAGGTCTCAGTGACCTGCTTAAGATGGAATGAATCAAAACAGTCAGTCGACCAGACAGTAGGAGGGTCTTACCGAATTTCTCCTTAAAGGAAAAATATGTCAATTTGATTAAGGCATGCTTTTCAACTGAGCTCCCCTACAAAATTTCATCAAATGCCTAAACTAACCCTCAATGGAAATATCCCATTTGGCCCTTATGAACACCTACAACATAGATGCCTTGCCTGATTGAGCCTGAGGGTGAAAATTAGGTAACATATCTGGCGACCTTTGTTGGATGTTTGCCTGCTAAACATAAAGACCAGTAGTCTAGGATTATCCATTGGGCACGGAGTCATTGGGAAAACTCAGGAACAGACTTCGAGTAGCTTTGTACATGTCCATAACATATTTGTGACTCAAGAAACAGATGACTCAGACATTTATTGAAAATAGGAAAATACAGAAGGGAAAACTATCTAACTCTGTTGGGACAACACTTAGGGAATTGAAAAATGCAACTAAACCTACCCTACACTAACCAATAAAGAAGCTCGTCAAACAAAACCATCCACTGACTCTATGAAATAACTACCCCTCCTGACTAATAAAAGATGAATTGCAAGTTGACGACTTGGAGGAAAAGCATGAAAAAAGAGAGAAAATGCCCATTTTAATTGCAGGACACTTGGAAAAACAAAGATAAATCCACTTACCATTTCAAATTGATCGCAAAAACTGATGTATGCAGATGGATAAGTGGATATATCATGTTGTTCCAAAGTAGTAACTGCGTCAAATTTTTTTGGAACAATGGCACACTTTGCTATCCTTGGCACTCTATTAATCAAATCTTTAATTGGGCATCGTTTGGAAAGGATAAGCCCTTTGCTCTTAATGCTAATTTGCTTGTGAAAATCTGCTTCTTCTCTATTTTGCACAATGGTAATCTCATTTGAATGAATTGGCTCAGAGGTCAATGAAATGTCTGCTTCATTCACCCTATCAAATTGGTCAAATGTTGTCAATTCATGATTGCCTTGGATTTTTTGCATATTGGTCAACACACCACCATCATATTCCTCAGTATGTTGACTAACATTTGGCATTAGGGATTGTATCATAAATTTTCTTTCAGTCCCCTCCATAAAATCAGGAAGCTCATCAAGTAAATCGGTGAGGGCTTGAGGTATAGGCCCTTTTTCATTTGATATGTTGATATCTACCTGATGTGCTTCACTAAAAGGTTGTTTATAATCCAAGCTTGAAATGAAAATCTCCAGATCATCCCAGAACAAATCCTCATCATTTTGCACAGTACTAGTCCCCTTAATGATAAGAGGACTGTTGTTTTCCTCAGGACGACACTCTTGAGGGAAGAAAATTTTTTTCTCTGTTGCATCTGTATGATCTTTCAAGACACACTTTTGTTGATCATGCTCAACTTGATGGAAGAACACCTCATCATTGGTGTTATCACCTTTTTGTTGTTGAAACCCTATCACTGATGGTTGTTTAGACATGCTTTTTTCAACCTCATTATCAAAACCAGGAAGCTCACAAAATAAAATAAACAGGGTTTCATCACTCTATTCAACAAAACTAGGAAGCTCATTAGATGAATATGACATAACTCCATGTTCAGCTATCATTTCTTATTTAGAACTCTATTTTCCTAACTGGCCTTGCTCATCAATCAGTTGTAACAAACCTGATTTTTCATTTTGAACTTCATGCTCAAATGTATCAATACCCAAAAGAGTTTTATCCACCTCAAAAACTTGCTTTATCTTGTCACTAGGCTGACTTTGCAATTGAAAAGACTGCTCTTGAGGGATAATGGATTGAGTTTCCTCAACTGCAGGCTTTTGAACTAGATGATAACTCCTAAAATTTGGAATTTCAAACTTAGGGAGCTTAATTGAAGAATTAGAAGACTTACTTTGTCAATCTTGCTGATCGGTTAGAACAGTCAAGGATTCTTTGGAACAAGTGTCCTCTTGTTGCTCAATCCTTTGCTGCTGCAATTGATAACACTTAATGGCTAAATGCAAAGGATTCACATTCTTAATCTTCTCCCAAAGGATTAAATCATCCTAATCAATAAGTTTCTCCTCCTCTGCTTTCTTTTCGACAGAAGTTTCATTCTGTTCAAAGCCTCGAACATTGAATCTCGTGTAGTGAAGTCCTTCCTCAAAGAAAGTATTTGAAAAGGAAGCAGCTGATTGGGGCATTTGAGAAAGTTGCTCTTCAGGAGAGTTAGACTTCCTTTGCTAAAATTCTTGTACGAAATGGGATCCTCTTTGTGTCTCAACTTCCTACTGATGAATATAAGCTTGATAAGCAAGCTCCTCCTACTGCCTATTGACCTCCTGCTGATTTTCAATTTCTTTAAACTGCTTTTGGAAATATAAAGACATATTCTCTATACTCATTTCATCTAAATTTTGAGGCTTATTTGAAGAAGAAATTTGCTAATTAGAGATAAAATAACCCTCCTGGGGTTGTTGATGAGCATAAGCATGTCGTAGCTGAACTTGTGCATGGGTGGGTGGGTGGTAGGCCAATTGATATTGCTGGTAACCCATTGTTACATAGCTATTTTGAGTAAAACTAGCGGTATCTTCAATAGGGTATGACTGATAAAAAGATGCAGGCACCATGCCTTCATGAAATGGTGAATGGTAAGACATACTATCATGAAACCAGCACTTAGACTGCTGAAACCAGATACTTCAGACTTGGAGTCGCCAGGTATGTTTTAAAAAAAATTGCCTCCAAAGGTAGAAAATACTGCTGTACACACCAAGCAGCAGCAATAAATTGTCTAAACATGAACTGAGAAGCAGTTCACAGTCCCACTGGGCATGCCAAAAACTGTTGTCACCTAGAATCACACCCTGTGCAAAGTTTACAAGAAACTGAGCATTCTAGAGCAACATGGGATCATCTCAAGGCTGTGGGTCACCTATGGCTGAAATGAACCTCCAGAGAAGGCCGACTTCCTTTGGGTATCACCTAAACTACTAATTATTTGTAAGGAAAGGGGGAAGAGATACATAAAAATGAAACTAAACCTATGGTGATACACCGTATTAATGAGAAATCATGAAATGAACACAGGAAGAACATACACTTGAAAGCCTAATTGTTATTCTCAGAACAACTTCTTTCAGACTTAATGCTTTAGTCCTAACAGGTTTGAACTACATACACACCCCAGGAATGAAATATTAATTTCACAGCTCTAAGATATGAATACAGAATTATAAAACACGGTTAAAGACTTTGCTTGTTCAAAAGAGAGATATAGAAATGAGAATCAATCCAAACATGAACACAAGCTTCCAAGGTAAACACTGTGTTGTATTTAGGATTCCAGTTGAGTTACAGAAAACATACATTGACTGAGAAAGAATTGATTGAAAATCACTAACTCTTCAGAGTGTGTAATCAAAACTATTTACAAAAAGGAAAAAAATGCCTTATATACAGACTGATATTGGCCCATTAGGGCTTACAAAAATATCAAAGCTCAGAAAGATGGGATACAAGGGAAAAGGTCCTATCAGTAAAAGAAAAGAAGGCATCATAGAACTGATACAACCTGTCACAATGCAAGCCAAAGATAAAACAAGATTGTGATACAAAGAAGAAACCACAAAAGAAACCAGACAAGTTGTTGAAAGAATCCTACAACGACAAGCTACTGATGTTCATGAAACTGATTCAAATGAGTATGAGTGGGATTCGTTATCTGAAGAGTATTGTCATGATAAGGAAATTGATGTAATGCAAAATTATACACCCATATGTGAGGAGGGTCAAAGTTTAGGATATAGACCGCTTGAAATAGGATCACTACACATTGATGATTCCAGTGAAGATGATCAGACTTGGAGTGAAACGGATAATTCAGAGGAGTGTAACCTTATAAAAATCGATTTCACTATTGGACAATCTAAAGACATTACCATCGAGACTCTTACTACATCTGACTTTAGCCAATCTAACAACTCCTTACCCCTAGTACATCCTAAACTAATAGATTTCGATCAAACTGAGCCATCTGATATCCCCCTCTTTTCAAACAACGAAGCCATTTTCAACTTCCTCTGTCCTACCAATCCTAAAATAGATTCCACCATTGAACATCAAAATGAAGCTTCCAACCAAGAGAGTGTCAAATTTTCTAGCTGTAAAATGAATAATACAGGGAATAGATCCAATGGTGAAAACCATTCAATGGTAGTATCAGATCTAGAAAAAGTAAAAACAAAGAGTGTATCCAACAGTGAAAACCTTTCTGAGGCATTGAAGGATGGAATATTGACACACTCCCCGAACAATTTTAGGAACAATCAAAACTATTGGTTGAACCCACCCAATCTATCAATATTGGTAGTGAAAAAATAGTGAAGATTGTCCATCTAGTAGAATCCTTGACAGATCAAGAAAAATTGAACTTCATCAAATTCTTCACAGAAAGGCAACTCAACTTTGCTTGGTCTTATGCCGACATGCCAAGGATTGATCTAGAACTCATCATGCATCACCTATCTCTGCCAGCACGAGTAAAACCGGTCAAAATTTTTTTAAGGAAAATGCATCCCCACATTGCCATATTAATCAAAGAAAAACTGAAGAAGTTATTGGATGTAGGATTTATCAGACCTATCGACTATGCAGAGTGGATTTCTAATATTGTACCTATTTCCAAACCAAACAAAAGCATCATAATTTGCACAGATTTCAGAGATCTCAATAAAGCTTGCCCAAAAGATGACTTTCCCCTTCCTAATATTTACATCATTGTGGACTTGACTGCTGGACATGAAATGCTCTTGCTTATGGATGGCTTTTCAAGGTATAATCAAATCAAAATTTCTCTTGAAGATCAAGATAAAACTTTCTTCACATGTCCTTGGGGCACTTTCTGCTGGAATGTCATGCCATTCGGGTTGAAAAATGTTGGAGCCACATATCAGAGAGCAATGACCACCATCTTTCATGACATGATGTACACTTTTATGGAAGACTATGAAGATGATCTGTTGGAAAAATCCTACACTAGAGAAGGACACATAGAAATTTTAGATAAAATCTTCACCACACTGGAGAAGTTCAATGTGAGACCAAATCCCAAGAAATGTGTATTTGGTGTAACATCAACTAAACTTTTGGGGTACATTGTGTTGGCTAAAGGCATTCAGGTAGACCCTACAAAGGTCAAATCCATCATGGAGATGTCTCCTCCTAAAAACATCAACCAGCTCAGATCCTTGCAAGGAAAATTCCAATCTATCAGGAGGTTTATCGCACAACTTGAAGACAAGACCCATCCTTTCAACCACTTGCTCCACAAAAATGTATCCTTCCGATGGGATGAGAAATGCGAAGGGGACTTCAATTAATTGAAAAAATATCTGATGAGTCCACCTATATTGATACCACTAGTAGAAGGAAATTAACTTTTATTGTACATAGCAACAACTAAGATATCATTGGGAGCCTTGTCAGCACAAGATGATTCAACAAGAAAGGAAAGGGAAATCTATTGTATCAGCAGAACCTTAAATGGGTATGAGATCAATTACACCTTCATTGAAAAGGATTGTTTGGCAGTAGTGTTCGCTACCCAACAATTATGACATTACATGCTCAACCATACCATCAAGTTAATAGCCAAGATAGATCCACTAAAATACCTTCTAAGCAAAGCTAATCTAACTGGAAGATTGGCTAAGTGGGTCATGATGCTGAGTGAATTTGACATCCAATATGTTGATAGGAAGGCAATCAAAGGACAAGCAATTTTTGATCAGTTAGCTGAAGCACCATTACAAGACAATCATCCAATGAACATTGAATTTCCAAACGTTGATTTCCTAATAGCATCCACACAACAATGGGTCTTGTAATTTGATGGTTCGTATACACAACATGGATCAGGAGTTGGAATCTTGTTTATCTCGCCAGAAGGACATACCATTCCCAAGTCTTACAGGTTGATGTTCCCTTGCACCAATAACACGACTGAATACAAAGCCTTGATCTTTGGAATCAAATTAGCAGTTGAGTGGAAGATTATAGAGTCACATGTCTATGGGGATTCACAACTAGTTATTAATCAGGTAAATAATGACTATCAAACAAAGCATGAAAAACTGATGCCCTACAAAAGAATGGTTGATGACTTCAAAAATTACTGTGGAAATAAGATTTGAGCAAATTCCTCGAAGTGACAACAAAGTCGTTGATGCCATGGCAACCATTGCTTCTCTCTTGCAGATTCTAGAGAAATGAGCCCATTACAAGTTCATGGTGGAAAAATTATTCAACCTATCTTATGACAACCCTAAGTCCCAAGTTATCTACCATCTAGTTGAGGCTGACACTTCCCGCTATGGGAAAATCTATACGTACCTAAAAGATAACACCCTCCCTCCTGATCTATCCTGCAATAAAAAATGAAACTTCATTCGCCAAACCACCTGACACACCCTTATCACAGATGTCCTTTATCAACGAGGTCTTGACAGAAATCTCCTCCAATGTCTGGAACATGACAAGTCTGAAACATTTTTACAGGAAGTACATGAAGGTGTTTGTGGAACTCATTCGAGTGGTTTAAACCTAGCTAAGAAACTCCTTCGTCTGGGATATTACTAGTTGACTATGGAGAGGGATTCTTTTTAGTTCGTCAAGAAATTCCAAAAGTGTCAAATTCATGGAAATCTCATGCACACACCAGCATAATAACTTCACCCTTTTGCATCAACATGGCCCTTTTGTCAGTGGGGATTGGACCTTGTAGGAAAGATTCATCCATCTTCATCCAATGGACACAGTTCATTATTACAGCCACTGAGTATTTCATGAAATGGATTGAAGTTGTCCCTCTAACCACCATCACAAGAAAAAAAATCTTGTCCTTCATTCTGAATTATATCATATGTAGATATGGCATCCTGCAGTCCATCATTATTGACAACAACTGACCTTTCAAAAATCAAGACGTTGAAGAACTTTGTGAGAAATTTCACAACCAGCATCTATTTTCTACACCCTATTATCCTCAAGGAAATGGCCAAGCAGAGGCCTCAAACAAGACTATCCTGAAAATATTAAAGAAAACCATCAATGATGTTGGACGTGATTGACATGTGCATTGGAACCCTGCTCTATGGGCTTACAAAACCAGTATCTGTACCCCGATGGGAGCTACACCCTATGCTCTATTCTACGAATTAGAAGCCATTCTACCTATTGAGGTTGAACTTCCATCACTCTGAGTGTCACTAAAAGGGATCATTACAGATGAGAATCACAGAGTGTCCAGGTTACAAGAATTGGAACTCTTGGATGAGCATCGTCAGCATGCAGTAGATTACCTGAAGGCATATCAATAGAGGATATCCAAAAGCTACAACCACATAGTCAACCCTAGAACATTTCAGGTTGGTGATTTAGTATTGAAAGAGAATCCTTGCAATCAACAAGATGGAGAGAAGGGGAAATTTGAACCAAACTAGCTAGGTCCCTTTGTCATTATGTCATCCTTTGGATCAGGAGCATATCATTTATCCAAACCAGAAGGGGATTTGTTTGATGAACCCCTCAATATCCTGCATCTCAAGAAGTTCTACACTTGAATCATCCAGTACATCGGAAAAAGGTCCTGAAAAATACCAAAAACATCAGAAAATGTCATAAAAAAATGGTTTCATTAATGAAAACCTGGAAAACAGGCATCTTGATAACAACAAAAAAAAGCAAAAAAGAGAAAAATCAAAAAGATCAAAAACATTATAAAATTTGAAAAAGTGCAATAAAAACAAGTAGTGAAAACCTAGCAACATGCGCTATTTGTGATAGGTTAGCTTTTCCATCTATTTGAGCATGTTTACCATTCGCTTTCATCGTCCATCTGTTTATCCTTTGAAAGCTCCATGTACATATCCTGGCATCGCAGTCGTGTCTCACCCTAGACTAGGGGAAAAATTCTGAACTCACTAGGGGCAATAAACTTTGAGCTTGAACCAACAGACAAATAGCAGTGGGGAAAACACAACCCAAAAAAATTATCATAGTGCAACTCAACATTGAACATCAATCACACAAACAAAAATGCATCAAACACCCAAATCAAAATGGCCAAATCAAATCAAAAGCGAACTTCAAATGGATGATGTTCTTTCTAAATCATGGGTTTATCACATTAAACACAAATTTTCAATTGTTGTACTTGGATTTTTGTTATCATATCTCTAAGGCACCTCGATGATGTATAAAACTAGAGGAGCTAGGAAGGAGTATGATTTTTCTTTGTCTAATGTCTGCCAGTTGATCATTATTACTGTAGAAATTATCATGGGACGTGCTCTACTAAGTATCACTAATGACATTCTGAATTTGCATAGGAAACCAGTTAACTCTTGTCTGTTTACGCAAGAAATACTCAGGTCATCTCAGTTTAATTATAATAAGATGCTTGTGTTAACTTGCACTATCAAACATCATGGAAGTAGTACTCAGGTCATCATGGTCTAAATATACCATTGATGCTTGTACTCACTTTCAACATTTTAGAGGCCCAATGATGATAAAAAGCATGAAAAATTGGCTGTTACGAATGACAACTTTTGCATATGAGATCTACATGGTTAGAGTAGATTGCATCCATGTTTAGTTTGCATTTTTATTTATGGAATTTCCAAAGCTGCAACAATGATGTTATCTCTTGCATTAAGGGATTGAGTACACTTGACATTACCAAAAACACATCATTTTCATATAGCTACACATCACTTGCATTATCATCCATTAGAAAACATTCTCATTTAGTTGCATATCACTTGCATCATCATTTGCTTGCATCAGAAAACATTACAAACATCATTCATCCATCCATGCATCACATCATAATATTTGAATCAAAAAACACAAAAAGTTGTGCATCACATCTCATTTACATAATCAAAATCATTTCATATAGTGGCATTAGGAAAGTGATTCACTAAGCTTAAATGAGTGAGTCTCTTCATATTTCCAAAAGAATTGGGAAATATGTTAGGTTTTGTGAAAGCTTAATTTAAAAAAGAATCAATTGACAGAAACCTTCCCACAACTCTTGGAAGGTAGAGAGATTCACTCATTTAATCTTAAGATCCTAGAACACAATCATTTGCATAATCATTTGCATCACATAATCATAATTCATCATTACAAAACATCATATATCATTTGCATTGCATCTATACATAATCAATATAAACATCGAATTTCATCACATCATTATTGCATAATCAAATCCATTTCACATAGTATAAAACATCATTTGCATAAATCCATAAAAAAAATACAATCATTCATCATGCATTATCATGTCATATTATCCTTTCCTATATCACATAATCTTCATGTCATATCATCATTGCATACATTCTCATAGAATTAGGTACCATCACACAATCATTTCATCCATCATAAATACACCCATTGCATCCTTTATTTGCATTAGAAAAGTACAAAAAATGTAAAATAGCTCACATTTCATAATAGGATCCATCACGTACATCATACAGACATCATTCATAAAGAATCATAGAATCATAACATATCAGTTGCATCATCATTTGCATCCATAACATATCATATCACCATCATGCAATACATCACATAGCATCATAAAATAGAAATCAAATGCATCCATCATCATCATCATATAAACATCATATAGACACATAGATAATCATCATCGCTGCATATCATATAACCTCAAAACAAAATCATAATGTCAAAGTGTATGAGGATATCCAAAAGTATGATGTGATACATCAACATCAAAAGTGGCACTATCTCATAAAGTCTGAACACAAGAAGTACATCATTAGTGTCGCAATGGTGTATACATCATGTACAAAGTACATCAAAAATATGCTATCCTAACCAGAGCTATGTCGAGCTCCCCCCAGATGGTGTTGGCATCACAGAACCAGTACCTCATCCACCTGACAGACCTGAACTAGGATCTCTCTTATCTCTAGGCAATAGTTGTGTAACACCCATGCTAACAGTCTAAGACTGGGACCTACTAGATCAAGATTGTACGAAGCTCTCTCGCTACTCAAGAGGAACCAACTCATGATACTTGTGTGATCAATTTTTAAGTGTTAAACCATGATTAAATAAATCAAACACACCAATATAACATTAAATCAAAGGAAACATATAAACAAAACAAACTCTTATGCGAATGGCTCCTTCGAAAGCGTCATATTGTCCTCTATCTTTAGTGTTTTTGTCGATTCTAGCTTTGTGTTCTCAGATTGTAGGCTAGGCTCAACAAACTGTCTTCCTAAAGAACGAGATTTTGAGAAATGTTGGTTGCTCACTTTAGCAGCATAACGATATAGTGAAGGTTCGAAAAGAAGAATGATGGATGAAAGATGGAAGATTCCAGAATGATTTTGACAGAGTGAGGATACTTAAGAATCAACCCCCTAAATGAATTGTGAGAGGTTGTATTTATAGAGTTTTCAAAAGCTTCTGATTGGCTGATATGATCAATGCCTATGATAATTCTTGACAGATCGAATGGCTGAAGAAGGAAGAAACTGAAGAGAAAATAGAAGAAACCTAAAAACAAGATTTTTCCATTTTATGAAAGAGGGAAAAGATAAGAAGATGAGAAATCATCTTTCTTTAAAAAGAATAAAAGAAAGATTTAAAAGCTGATAAATAATGAATTAAAAATTCAATTATTTATTTGTGGATGACATTCAGCTTTTCTTAATTAAATTAAATATTTAATTAAGCTTTTAAAAGCAGAAGAAAGCTTGTGATAAGAAGAGAGTTTTAATCATATTTTTTGAAAAAAACAAAAGATCTCATAATTAAATAAAATATTTAATTATGATATGAGAAGAAAACATAAGATAATAAAATATCTAGTTGTGATTTAGAAAGAAAGCACAAGATCCTTTAATTAAATAAAGTTTATTTAATTAAATCACTTTTATGAAATTAATTAAATGAAACATTTAATTAATTAGAAGAAGAATTAAAAATAGAAGAAAGAGAAATATTTAAACTAATTAAATTAAAGATTTAATTTAAATTTAAACAATGACAATTAATTTAAATAAATAAAATGTATTTATTTAATTAATTAAGTGGACGATGAAAATAATTAAATAAAATAAATTTATTTAATTATGAAGGAAGAATAAGATGAATGAACAATATAATTAAATTAATTAAATTTAATCATATGTAGAGGATTTAGAAAAATTAATTAAATAATAAATATTTAATTAATTGCCAGGATTATAGACATGACCATTTTTATGCGTATACATTTTGCCCCTCTTTGAAGTGATGTGTGAAACGCATTGCTTCAAAGAAAAAATAAAAATTTGCCCCTGATATGTTTCTGATTTTTGATGTTGATGATGCCCCCTCGAGAGGATAGGTGGGTTGGACAAACACAGGTATCCTCTCGAAATGAAATGAAATGATAAAGGAGGGATAAGTTGAATGATGCAAGAGATAATGTGGATGAAGGAGATGAAAGGATGTGTTATGTTGCAATGAAAGTGAGCAACCATGATGTTTGATATAGCACTAGACGTTATGCACCAAGGTATAAGGACCAAGGTGACAATGTGTCTCATGCCCCAGTGTAATACAACCTTGTCTAGACGTATGAGGAAAGAGGCTTAGAGCATTAAAGTCCTAATGCACAAAAGGTATTATGTGACCTTAGATGCAAAGGATAATGCAAAAAGATATTCCAACACACACAAGATATGAATATTAGCTGGAATGATATGGATTTGATACAAATGCAAGATAAAATGATAACACACACAAGCAAGCAAGCAAGCATGCACAAATGATACAAAAACAAACAAGGAATTGCCCCCGTCAAGCTGTAAACCATTGATTGATTGATTGATTGATGATGTTGATAGTGTTGTCATTGTTGGGAAGCGATATATCCCTAGAGCAACACAAGGATGATGATAATTGATTGATTGATTTGTTGATTTGGTTTACGACAAGATTAGGGTCAAGACCAAAGGATGTGATTGGATAATTTGACAAGATTGATCGACTTGATTGGTATGGATTAAAGATTGACTTGCATTTGGATTATTGCTCGAAATGATTGAAGATGATTTGATTGATTTGAAGAAACTATTTGTAATGATATGATGATTGATTGGATGATAGGATGTGATGAATTGAATAGAAGAATTGATGTGTTTGGAATGATTTAGGTTGAAGTGATTTGATTGGATAATTGATTGATTGAATTGAAGAAATGATTTGATTGGAATGATTGTGATTGAGTGGATTGGTTGCAATGGTTTTGAGGAAGATGATTGATTTGGTGGAATGGTTGAATGATTTGATAGAAGAATTGATGTGTTTGGAATGATTTTATTGCTTGGATTTTTGAAGATGATTTGATTGATATTTTTATTTTTTCAGGACTTTTTCTGATTTTTTTGTATTTCTTCAGGACTTTTTCTGATTTTTTTTGTATTTTTGAAATGTTTTGATTTTTTTGGAGTTTTGAGATGTTTTGATTTTTTTGGAGTTTTGAGAATATTTGGAGGTGTCAAAGGATGAAAATTTGAGTAGCCTTTGTGCTAGATACCAATGACAAGGGGGAAACCAAGTCTAGGTGCAACGAGATAAAGGGAATTGATGGATGAAAGGGTGGGTGATGGGATAAGGGATAAAAGGTTCATGATATATGGATGGATGGAAAGGATAAGTCATAGTGAATGAAATGGATGTATGCATCATAAGAGAGAAAGAATGTGATTTCCAAAGACAATTTTGCACAGGAATAACATGCCCCATTCTAGGTACAAGACTTAGTATTTTTCATGACAAATCTTATGGCAATAGGATAATGATAGGCTTGTTTAGAAGGATGAGGTATGTCAAGAGATACCCAAAACATGTTTCAACATTTTGCCCCTATTTCTTCGTCAAGATCAAAAGGAAAAGGGTGGATGAATGGACTCAATATGAGAGGTATGTATGATAGCTAAAGATGGTAGGTAGGATGGAAATGACAAGACATGAAAATGATAGGTTGGATAGATAAGACATCGTGCCCCCAAGTGTAAGTGACATAGAAGATCAACCTACGCATGACGCCTACTTGCTAGGTTTTCATCATGGTACTTATCCAAGGTGCCTGTTTACCAAGTTTTCACCATTGGATGAAGGGATTTCTCTTTACTTTTTTTTTTTTTTAATTTATTTTGAATTTTTGGATAGGAGAAGGCGAATATGGATAGGAAGGACTCAAGTGTCTAGTTCTGTGAAAGGTGATAGTCCCACTAGATATGGATGTCATTGCATGGACCATGTCAAGTGCTCATAGATGTTGGTAAGGGATGACATGAAAGGGATGGATTAGGTAGATGGCGGATTATGAAAGGCTTATGTAAGAATGGATGGGGAATAGTGGATGATGATGTGGATTATGTAGGGAGGATGATAGGTTTATGCAAAAGCATGGACCATAGGAAGGTGGTTGGGAAGATATGTAGGATAGTAGTTGAAGGATGGGGAGATGGAGGTATGTGGGATTGTTGTGAAATGGAAGGGAACCATGACCAATGGTTGCACACACTGTGATAAACGTTGAAGCTTTTGATGTGGATGGGGTGTAGGAAGAAATGAAGATGTTTGCTTAAGAGGTGGAGGGTGAAGTGATTTAGGTACCCACATAGACTTAGTATTTTTATGATTTTTATTTTTCTTGTGGGTTTTAGGAATTTGAGACTTTTGAATGGAATGAGAATGTGGGATGGAAGTGGAGGGTTGGGATTTTTGTGATGTGGATGCCTCATTTAACTTAATTTCTTTTTTCTTAGGTACCCAAACCATTTTAGTTTTGGTCTTTACTTTTGGAGGTATGGGCTTATATACCTTTTTGGATGTATTTTGATTTGAATTTTTGTATTGATGTCCTAAGGCATGAGAACCCTTAGGATTTTTGACTTTATAGGTAGAGGCATTGAAATTATTTCTTTTGAATCCCATGGATATGGTGGAATGGGTGGAAGCTTCATGTTTATACAATGTGTGCATTTGTTGGTCACGATTAGGAATGTTAGGGTATTTATGGATGGAGGGATAAGGGGATTGGATAATGGGGATATTAGGTGTTGGAAGAAGTGGAGGTAGTTTAGATGGAGGGATATTAGGAGTTGGAAGCCATGGTGGCAGATTTGATGGAGGGATATTAGGAGTTGGAAGCAATGGTGGCAGATTTGATGGTGGAAGGTGTATGGTCACATGCTTTTGACATTTGTAGGATGATGGAGGGGGAATGGCAACATATGTTTTAGGGATACGATAGGTTGTATGATGGAAAGGGGTGGACTTAGGATGGATGGAGGAAGTACCAACATCTTTAGGTTTTTGTCCTTGGGGTGTAGGTCCAAGGTCATAAGAGCGTGAAGGGACTTTGACATGGACGGGCTCCAAAATATCTTGTTCATGAAGGTCTAGACCTTTATCTCGGTGGTTCATGTTTTGGAGTGTGCAATGGATAATGGGACTAGGTGCAGGTGGAACACTAAACACGAATTCCTTATTGGATGGAGAAGATGAAGCAAGGGAAGATAATGGTTTTTGTTGTTGTAAGGAGGAACATTCATGAATGAGGGTGGAAAGACCAATAGGATATGATGGAGGACTTACAATGGGGTCGATAGTGGGTGATGGAGGATTAGTAGGATCTTGATTAGAATTGTGTTCACTTAGATCCAAGGTGTTTGTTTGATCTTCTATGTCGGCTTGGGAAGAACTTATCTCATCATGGGAAGTGGATGTTGATGGAGTTTGGATGGGATTATCCTTGAATGTTTTATCATAAATGGCATAAAAGTCAAGGAGTGGATCATTTTGGACTTCTTGGTCAAAGATGAGATTGTTGTGGATGATATAATTGGGATGGAAATCTTTGTCAAGGGTAAGTGTATTTTGGACCTCTTTCTCATGGATGGGTATAGGATCAAGTTGCTCATGGATAGGCTCTTCATCATTATGGATATCATCTTGATCATAAAAATGATATAGATTATGGATAGGTTGGATGAAAATGATTTGATCTTGATTAGGACTAGGGCTTGATGTTTCCACATGCTTGGGAGTAGACTCTCGACATACCTCTTGGGTTGCTTGAATGGAAGTGGATGAGGATTTCTCATGGAGAGACTTGGCATGTTCTTGATGGTCAACAACATAGGAGCATGAAAGAGGATGACTTGAACTTATGACATGAGACTCTTGAATTGACTCAAGGGGTTGTGGATGACATGGTTGACTTGAAGGACTTGGCATGACATTTGAGGACTCTTTTGTTTGTTCAAGTATATGTGTTGGAGGACATGGTGATGTTTGATTCCTTGCTTGTAGCCCTTGGGTCACATCCTTTGGAGGTGTATGGGTGGAAGGTGTTGGCTTAGGTTTTTTATTTTTATTGTATATATACTTTGAGAGTACATAACCTATATCAGTATTCCCCTTGTGAATGGTTGCATGAGAACTTAAAGGCTCTTGATTTTGTTTCCCAGGTGGACTTAAATTCAGATGTGTTTTTCGTGATGTGGATTGATAGGTTGATGTGGTACTGACACACGAAGAAGTGGATGGATTAGATTGGTATGAGGTGGAAGGGGATGACACCTTAGGTTGAGGTGGAATTGGTTGATAATGAATGGATAGGGGATGATGTTGTGGTTGTTGGATTTGACATGTGGCTATGAGGTATTGGGCTTGAGCTACGAGGTGTTGGATTTGAGGTGACTTGTTTTCTTGAAGTTTTTGTATTATGTTATGGAAGTCGTGAATGATTTTTTTGGGCAAAGGTTTTTGAATTGTTTTAAGAGTGTGAACCATGTGAACAACCTCTTGTGCCATGTCTTCCAATGTTTTCATGGTGTAAAATGATGTTGATTGGATTAAAGGGATGATGATGATTAGGATATGATATGTAATGACAAGATTGTATGATTTGGATGATGTGGCAAGAGTTTATTGGAAATTTGACTTGGGCACTATCAAACACAATATTTCACATGTAAATGCATGAACACACACACCAAGCACAATGATAAGTTTGTCTTCCAAGATTAGATGTTATGATTAAGCAAACACTTGAATACACAACAACAAGCCTGATGACTAGTCAAGTGGGGTATGGCCAATTAGGTCTCAAGTGAGTTTTCACAAGGTTGACTAGGTATAAGTCAGAAGCAAAATCTTGCCAATAAGCCGGGAGAAAGGGGTAACCCACCCTTCACCTTCACTTCCCAAAGGTATAAAGTTCTTTGGGGCTTAGCTCAGAGTGACAAGATTTCAACTTCTAAACAAGCGTGTCTTTCGATTCACACTTTGATTGAGGTCGTCCCTTGGAGGGGTGTGTGCTCCAAGCAGGCCTCCTAAAAAGGGTTTTGACAAAAGCGAACCAAGTGAGGTGTTTTGGAAGACACACACACTTGATTCACACTCACAGTGATTAATTTCTCTTTAGAAAATTGAAATATTTAGAAGAAAACAATGAAGCACTCGTTCTTTTTAGATCCCAAATCAAAATGTGATGGAAGACAATGATTAATTTTAGACCTAATTTTTGAAATGTGATTGAAGACAAGATTTTTTATTTTTTTAAACCAATTGCAATGATGTGATCAAACAAAATTTTATTTTATGTCTCAAATTGAAAGATATGACAAACAAGATTAGGCGATGAAGAATGAAATGAGTGCACCTGGTTATTTTCGCTTTCCAAATTTTTGATGTGAATGATATTGCTGCTACTAGAGCTCCTTATGATCACCTACAAGATAAAAAACAATATTATAATGCAGCCAAAGAAAAGAAAAAGACAAGTTCATCAGAAAATTTCAATTTCAGATACTTTTGACATAGCCGAATTATATTTTAGTATTTTGTCAATTTTTCTGATTTTAAAAATGAAAAATCAAAGAAGAGACCCCTGCTAATTTTCTGAGAGCTTTCCAGAAATGTAAAGAAGTAAGAAAAATTCCCTGTTTTGCTCTCAGAAACGCAGATTTATGAAAACCATATAGAAAACAAAGATCACATTTTTTCATATTATATTTGACCTCAAAATTAAATCTATAAAACACAGACCCCAATTAGAATTTTATGAGCTTTCCAAAAATGTAAAAATTTCTGAAAAATTCGTTGATTTTCATCCAGAAAATCAAATTTATGAAAATAATTAAAATCAAAATAACTTCCACAAAAATGATCATAATCCCTCGATTTGTTTATTGTAGCCTCTTGAAATGATCTGCAAGGTTTTGTAAAAATCTTGTAAAAAAATTCGCAGCTGTGTAGAAGATATGAAGAACTTTGTAAAACCTGCGGTTTTGTCCAAAAATTGGCAGATCTGCAAAACAAAGTCAATAAAACCTGCAAAAAAAAACACCATTAAAAGCCTTGTATGCACTAAATAAAACCCTTGTATGCACTATAGAAACCCTCAGACGTGCTAAAATGATAATTTTCGTCAGAAAGCCGAATTCCAGAACGCAAAATCCTATCAGAAAACCTGCAGATAAATGTTAAAAATGGGGCAAAGCCCCACGGTGGGCGCCAATTTATGTGTGATCAATTTTTAAGTGTTAAACCATGATTAAATAAATCAAACACACCAATATAACATTAAATCAAAGGAAACATATAAACAAAACAAACTCTTATGCGAATGGCTCCTTCGAAAGCGTCATATTGTCCTCTATCTTTAGTGTTTTTGTCGATTTCAGCTTTGTGTTCTCAGATTGTAGGCTAGGCTTAACAAAATGTCTTCCTAAAGAACGAGATTTTGAGAAATGTTGGTTGCTCACTTTAGCAGCATAACGATATAGTGAAGGTTTGAAAAGAAGAATGATGGATGAAAGATGGAAGATTCTAGAATGATTTTGACAGAGTGAGGATACTTAAGAATCAACCCCCTAAATGAATTGTGAGAGGTTGTATTTATAGAGTTTTCAAAAGCTTCTGATTGGATAATATGATCAATGGCTATGATAATTCTTGACAGATCGAATGGCTGAAGAAGGAAGAAACTGAAGAGAAAATAGAAGAAACCTAAAAACAAGATTTTTCCATTTTATGAAAGAGGGAAAAGATAAGAAGATAAGAAATCATCTTTCTTTAAAAAGAATAAAAGAAAGATTTAAAAGCTGATAAATAATGAATTAAAAATTCAATTATTTATTTGTAGATGACATTCAGCTTTTCTTAATTAAATTAAATATTTAATTAAGCTTTTAAAAGCAGAAAAAAACTTGTGATAAGAAGAGAGTTTTAATCATGTTTTTTGAAAAAAGCAAAAGATCTTATAATTAAATAAAATATTTAATTATGATATGAGAAGAAAACAGAAGATAATAAAATATCTAGTTGTGATTTAGAAAGAAAGCACAAGATCCTTTAATTAAATAAAGTTTATTTAATTAAATCACTTTTATGAAATTAATTAAATGAAACATTTAATTAATTAGAAGAAGAATTAAAAATAGAAGAAAGAGAAATATTTAAACTTAATTAAATCAAAAGATTTAATTTAAATTTAAACAATGATAATTAATTTAAATAAATAAAATGTATTTATTTAATTAATTAAGTGGACGTATGAAAATAATTAAATAAAATAAATTTATTTAATTATGAAGGAAGAATAAGATGAATGAACAATATAATTAAATTAATTAAATTTAATCATATGTAGAGGATTTTAGAAAAATGAATTAAATAATAAATATTTAATTAATTGTCAGGATTATAGACATGACCATTTTTATGCATATACAATACTTACCCCTATAAAATTGAGCCTCCTGAGTAGTGTGCCAAAACTCTCTGAAATAATCAGATGTATCGGCAGATGCAGTAGCCTGCTGTAATCTCTCAGTAATGGCCTCGACTTGCTCTGCCCGTCATCTCATGACATCACTCTCTACCAATAAGTATGACAACAATTGCCTGTACCTATTGTACCTGCTTCCTATCTGCATCTCTCTCAGTCGTCAGTGTCTAAACATGTGTCTGAGCCTGCACTAATTGACCCTAAAGAGTCTGAACCTTTTCATGTACCTGTTGTACCTGCTGCCACTCTGCATCTCTCTCAGTCGTCAGTGTCTGAACCTATCCAACCTGAGCCTGCATCTAAGCCTAAAACTATCCCACCTGTGCCTGAGCCTGCACAAACTGACCTTAAAAATTCTAAATTTGTGCCTATAATGCCTCTATTTGCACCTGCTGCTAATGAGAGGGGACTCCAACCTGAATCCTAGGAATCACTGGCTGAGGCATGACAATACTCCTCCTACTTCTCAAAACTGCAAAATCTAGAACGTGACTGTTGTGCCCTCAACACACACGCCCCGTTCGGAACAGGGACCCTCTTTTCTTTCGCCTTGTTAGGTTGTTTTGTCATTACCTCGTTTTGCGTGTCCCCCCATTTTGGTGTCCTAAGTGGTCAACGTGCCTCTAAATTCCCATGTTGATTTGGTCAAATATCATCCCCTCCAATTTTGCTAAGTCCTGATGCCTTACAGAACCTCCTTGGCAGTTTGCCTCTGCCAACGGCCTTGGGACCTGGGGGGCCCACCCCGTCAGGTTTCCCTGGGTGGGTTTCCTCTGGGTGTTCATCATTCCCAAATGGCGAAAGGATTCCGCCTTCCCGAACCCCAGAGCCTGGATCCCTCTCTTTCATCAGTAAAACTTGTGGAAAATTCAAGCTGCCTTCATCCCCACCGGGCTCGCTCCACCAGACTTCCGAGTTCAGAATTTCGCTTTGACCTCGCCGTTCTTGACGGCCAACTACCGAAGAAACTTCGCCCTCCGGGCTCTGAGATCCCCTTCGCCGGAAGTTTGCAAAATCAAGTTTCGAGCAGCAGCAGCGTTGCATCTTTTCGGGTCCCGGGCCCCAGATCCAAGATTTCCACCTACTTAAAATTCACAAACTTTCGGACTGCATTCGCGCCCTTTGCGTCTGGTTTGTCGGGCTGTCGTTCCCGGGATTCCCTTCACCCTTCGCCATTTCTAGCGATGAAGCCTTACCGACACTCCACCATCTGGACTTTGGGTCTCTCTTTGTCATCGGAATGAAAAGCAATCTTCAACAACCATTTTGACACGTCCTTCCGGACCTCGGACCTCAGACCTCCCGCCACGGTCCACTAATTTCAAATTCACCAACAAATGGGTTGGTCACACAGGCATTAAATGAGGGCATTAATTGTAGAGGAGGGTATAAATATTAGGCCCCAACTTGTCATTTTCATTTGTCAAGATTGCAGAGGAGGTCAGAGTGCTTGCCAGAGGAGTTCACTGCCCTCGTCGATCGCCGCCCTCGCGCCCGTCGCCTTCATCTACCGATCCTTAGTGGATTTGGAAATCTCCTTCATCGAGCTCCTGAGGTAGGTTTGTCGTCCACCCTCCCAAGTGGTTTTTTCATAATTTTGCACCTAAAAAATGAATAACATGGGTTTAAAATGCTTCGATTAGCTAAAACTTGATAAAACACACAAAACCCACCTTTTCAAAATCTAAAAACCTTCAAATTGGCCTCCTTTGATCAATCCAGAACTTTCCTTCACCACCGTCGTTCTTTATGCAGGGAATTTGAGCCCACTGGGCCCGGCCCCTTCCGCTGTCGGTGAAACTTATCAAAATAAACCTTTTTTTTCAAAATGGCCGCATCCTCTCTCGGGCTCGTCACCTCGGACCTCCATCGGCGGTTCTCCGTCAAAATTTTCCAAACTAAAAGTGATGAAACCTGGCCTCCATTTGGCTTTTCGGGCCCGAACCCCTGGACTTCCATGTCTGGAACTCCGCGAAGTTTTCACCGATTTCAAACGTCAGAGTGACTCCATCCACCCGAGCTCTGGGACCTGGCTTCCTTCTCGTCGTCTGGAAATAAACCCTCAAACGATCCAATCTGTCATCTCGTTGGGTCCTAGTCCATGGACTTCCGTCTGTGGACATCCATGGCAACTTTTCCATTTCAAATGGTCGACCACGGGCATCCTCCCGCTTCCCGGGTCCCAACCTGCCTTTTGTCGTGAAGATAAAAAACATTGAACTTTGGCATCCTTGCACTCGCCAGGCTCCACCATCTGGGATTTCGTCCCGCCTTCACTGGTCCAGAAGTGGAAAACGTGCTTGCCTTTCTGACCTCTGGGCTCCAACCAACCAGTTGCCTCCCAAAATTGTAACGCAGAAAGCTACTGGCTGAACACTCCTCCGCAACCAGTCCTCCGGGTCACTCCATCTGGGTTTTCGTTTCCAGATTTTCATTCCCAAACGGTGAGACATTAGTGACTTTCCACCTCTCCGAGCCTGAACCACCTGCCATCATTTAGCCTTTCGGGTCCCAGACCCCGAAACTCTGTCTTCCCCAAGCTGTTGGAGACAGTGAACTGCAGACAACTTTCTGGGCCTAAACCTCCGGGAGCGCCAAAAGTAACCTAAATGACCTCAAATTTGAAAACTCATGCCTACCCACGTGCTCAAATTTGGCCCTCTTCAGCATGAGCCCCTCGAACCATCAAAATGTGAAGATGGGAGAAACCATCCAGATCATCTTGGCCTATTTGCCCCTTTCAAACAGTATTCCTCCCAGGGAGTTCTGCCCCCTAAGCTCGGATTGTCCGAAATTGATTAAAAGTAACTAACGACATCTAAGACAAAAATATTTAGCTTTATTAGTCATATGATGTCTACTTTGATTTATTTCACGGGATTTTGGCTAACGATAATTTTTTCAAGAGGTTGTACTCATTATGTCCATGCTTGCATGATATATGGAATTGGGTGCAGGACCCTTGGGGGGAATTGCAGAGAAGGTCAAAGGAAATAAATCAGGCAAGACTCCTCATGGGAAGGAGGATAAAGACCAGATGAAGTTCCATTTTTAGGGTGAACCTCTACGATCTAAAATCACCACAGACTGGAAGGAAATCACAGACACCAATATCAACCATATCGATATTGATGAATCTAAGTGAAGGGTCAGAATTCACCCAAGGACTGACAATGCCAAATTGATCAAGCAGAGTGGAATTGCAAAAGCTGCAGACTTCCCCCCCATATCTCATTGCCCCTGAACTAGTCATGGCCTGTCGGCAAGCCTACTAGCCCGAAACAAGGACCATCATTGACAGAGATGGGAATATTCCAGTTGACATGTCAGCCGAGGGAATCATGAAAACTTTCCACATCCCTACCTATGAGAAAATGGAAGTTCCCACGATGGAAGAAGGAAAGGTGACTTGGAATGAAGACCTAATGGGTTGTAGAAGGTTGATAAACTAGTTCTAGTTCAAGAAGAAAATGGGCAGTGCTGCAAAGGTCCCTCAGGAACTCTTTCGCAGCGATTTCCATGAAGACTATCACGGCTTAGTGACCATGCTGAGTTGGGTAGTGGGCCTTCCTTCTACCACATTATTTCAAGAATGGATGGTGTACTTCATTGAACAAATCATTCATGGGAATGAAAATGTCACCACAAAATCCTCATTCTACTGGGGAGGCATTATTAGCAACTGCTTCCATGAGCAGTTTATGAATGTCAAAAAGAGCTCCAAATTCTATATGACCTCCTATCTGGTCTATTCACTAGAGGAGCAAAGGAAGTATAGCAGACTATTTGTGGCGCCTGAAGAGGAGCTGGGTCGGAAGCTAAAAGCCTATGACCAATATCCCCAGCTCCAATTCAAGAACTTTAGAAAGGAATACTGCAGGGTCAATGACACCTTCATTGGTCACATCATCCGACTACTTGGAGGGGATTTTAAGAGGAGAGTCTCTCACATCGCATGGGCATTCGTAAAGCAGTATGCTTTCTTGTTCCTGCAATTTCCTAAATTCACCTACATTTGTTCCTAGGGTTTCACTGAAAGACCAAAAAATCTACCCCGGTACCCCAATGACTGTATTATACTACTGGAACTCTCCTGGCAGCTTCAACATGTGCACACCATCCTCAGCAACGAACATTTGGTAGGGATCTCTTATCCCTTGACCTTCGGTTAGGGCATGTATAAATTGAAAACTTACCAGTGTGTTGGGAACTCAGAAAAGGAATTGGCAGAGTACAACTTCTGACTACACACTACTCTCCCACGGACGGACCCGTATGGGAACGTGAGGAAAGCGTTGGGACCAAAGTACGCCCACTTGCATCATGTTGAGGATTTATGAGAAAATTTCCAAGATGACAAAGAGGTGTGTGCCAAGCACTACATGAGGATGACTGCATACTTCATAAGAAGGGTGCAACTATTCCCTATACCAGATCAAGTTGAGGAAGATGAAAGCACAGTTATCGATCATAGGTATAATGCAGTCTTCAACTTACCACTGCCAACAATTGATTGGGATGAGCAGGAGGTCGATGACCTTGACATTGTGACTAAAATCATCGTGGCTCGAACTGAAGAATGGGTTAAAAGACAAATGGCCCAGGTAAAGCAACAAGGAATGGTCCTAACATATGAAGGGCTAAAGAGTGAGCTGAGTACCATCGAAGATGTCGCTTCCACAACTTCAACAGGCGGGACATCCAAATCTCCTCTGATCACCAAACCAAAGAAGAGGAAAGGAACCGAAACAGAGCAATCTCCAGATCCCAAGGTATACACAAGGAAAGATTTAGGAGGCTCACCTTCCAAGAAGCCCAAGCAAACAGAGGGAACCATTGAGCAGCTTGTAATCCAAGACGGTGAGGAAGAAAGGGAAAATCAGCTAGAACCTCTTTCGGCTCCCCCTGTATTGACTGCCCCATCGTCTATCTCCATGGCCATGGTCGCCATGTCCCTACCAGCAGTAGATATCTCAATCCACCTTGCCCCTTCACCTCTGACCGGGCCCGTAATAGTGATTGACTCCTCCTCTATCGTGACTACTCCTCTTTCCTCTGCCACCATGTCACCCACCATATCACTCCCATTAGCCACAGTAATAGCACCAATACCCACTCCCACATTGCCTGAGGCTTTCTCAAAACACATGCAAAATATCCCTTTCGAGCTCTCCCAAATATTTATGGACCCCGCCCTTCAGGCTACCTTAGTGCAAGTCCTCGCTATTGCCACACCCTCGCAACCTCCCACAGGACCACCAGCAATGGAGGCCACGATGTTGATCTCCGAAGAATTGGAGAGGTGGGAGCAATAAGCCTCGAAGCCAATTGAAAAGGAGGCTGATGAGTACTATGAACACCCAGAGTATGAACATCAAAAAATTGAGAGGGTGGCCTACAAAGAGCAAGGAACAGGCTCTTTCAGGAGTGGCGATGAGGAGGATGCCAGTGGTAGAGTCGTCGTACAAACTTTCCATGATGATCTTGAAGTAGAAATGGCCAGGCAGCTGAAACATGATGAAGAAGAGACAGAAAGGTCACCTCCCAGGAAGGAACAGGAGGGCAACAGGATAGAAAAAAATGTTGAAATCCCTACAGGGGAAAAACAACTGGAGATTGTGCCACCGCCTCCTAGAGAAGAAGACATAGAAGAGGACAAGCCTGAGGAGTACATGCCCAAGGATGAACAGATTGAAGAAATAAAGGAGAAAGAAATTGAGACAGAAAGAAGTCCCAGAGGGCAATTGATTACTAAACCTCCCATCAAAACGCCTCACATTCATCCAAGATTCTAATGAGGAAGAGGGAGACAACACCAAAACGAAAGGTGCACAAACAAAAGTCCAAATAGTGGAGGGTAAAGGTAATCAAGAGTCACCAAAAGGAAATCCTTCCATGCCCGAATGGTTGGAGAGGCAGCTTGAAAAGAAAACTCTTGCTCCTAAGGATCAGAGAGCGAGGATAGAGGCTATCCTAGCCTGAGCACAAATTTCAACCAGAAAGGAGAAGAAGCCTAAAGTTAGATCCAAGGTAACAATGGATGCTTTCGAGTCCCAAACCGCACAAATAGTAACACCCATGGTAGGCCAGGAGGGTGTAAGCTATAATTTTTCCACCATTAATTTGGAGACTACTACCAGAGAGAAAAAGGTGGGACATCTTGAAGAGTCAGTGGCTACAGTGGTGCACCTAATAAAATAGGACAAGGTCTCGAAGGATGAACTTAAAGCACAAGTTGGTGCCTTGACATATTACTTCTAGCAATGGTCTCAGTGGATGACATGCCTACCACATCCCCGGCTCCACCCCAACTGATTTCTAGAGAACAAATTGAAAAATTAGAAGAGAAAAAGAACTTGGACAAGAGTACAGAGAACTAGTTCCGACAGGTCCTGTACAATGGGAACATGACTATCAGCCGGGTTGTTCGGACAGCCAACAAGTTTTTGGATTTGCAGCAATCTCTTGAGAGAACGGAGAAGCTCTACACCGACTTCCTTGCAACATATGATTCCACCTATCCAAAGATTGAGGCCATCCTCTAGTTACCAAAGGCCACATGGGAAAAGGAGATCACATTCAAAAGAGATGATTACTGGTTGGTGGACGTATGGAGACGAGATTTCAATAACAGAAGGGAAAGGTTAGAAAAAATAATGGATAAAGTGGATCCAAAAATTGAATGGGTCAAGGAAATTAGGGCAGACTGTGGCCGATATCTGAAGTTGATGATAGAATATGACATGCCCACGGTGTAGATGGATCCAGAGAAGATAAAGCCTTATTTTTAGAAGAAGATGGAGGACGAGATTTCCAATGAGATAACAATGGAATTCATGAGTTTCGCCACCCGTGCCTTCACCCAGTCGGAGCTATTCAGGGATCAAGCTGTAAAGTATGATGAATACTGGAAGAAGCTTGAGGATAATGTGAAAGAATGGAGTTACCAGATGTTGCGGCTTGAGATTATTGAGGTGGACAAGCTCCAGCCAGTCATTCTAAAATTTATGGAATATGCAGCTTTGAAGAAGCAGGAGGGCAGCCCTATTATCAATGAAGAGCTCCTGAAGGAATAGCTACAGCAAAAGAGTAGTCAGCAAAAGATAAAATTCTATAGTGTTGTCACTAAAGGACAAAAAAGGGAAAAGACAAGAATGTAATTTTAAATTGTAATATATTTAGGAGTAGGTGAAACCCTATTTTGTAGTGAATCTTGGCCACACAATGAAAATCAATCTTGGCCATTCATTTAGCTTTTTGAACACTATAAATAGGGGGTATCCTCTCATTTCCAAAGAGAGTTGAATTGTTGTAAAGACATGCTACTGAAATTTATAATGAAAATATATTGACTTGGTGTATTTTCTTATTTCTCCACATGTTTCATGGTTCAATCTCCATTGTTAAATGTTTTAGTTAGATTTATATTGTTGTTTTAGTTAGATTCAAAGTGCTTAGATAGAATTTAGTCATGTTGTTTTGTGATTATAGAAATTTTTTCTATGTTGATGCTTTCCAGCCCATACTTTTTGTTGTTTGCTACTGGTGAATGGCCTTGCAAAGCTAGCCTGGGCTGAAATTTACAGCCGCTCTTTAAATCTTTATCTTTATTCATGCATGTAAATGGTGGATGAATGGTAAAATATTTGCAGACCTTTGAAGATAGCACAGATTTCACGATACTATAGATTTCTTGGTTAAGTGGAATTTTGTTTAAATGGAGTTGTCCATAGCAGAACCTCCATGATCACTGTTCACAGTTAGTTGCAGATCCAGGAACCTTCTCTCTTCCTTGCTCTTTTCCATTTTTTTAAGAAATAGTCTATGCCAATGTTCATTGCACATTGTAAAGCCAAACTTAAAGAAAACATTAAAGTTTCAGATTGTTGTTTGAACCTACAACAAATGATATTGTTCTCCCACTTCAGGGACTTCAAAATTTAAGATCTATTTTGCATCCAACTACGTAAGTCCGCCTCATAATTATCAGCAAAATCACATCAAATATCAACTAAGGAATTCCATGCAAGTCATGACCTGACACCCAAGAGACCGTAGGTATATTTTCAGCGACTTGTTGTTGGAAGATTTCCTTTCAAGAGAGGTAGTGCACATACGTATTACCTGTGTTGATAAAGTGTGTATAAACACCCATGAACAAAACTGGCGCTAGAAGGAGGTCCTTGTGAACCTGGATTGAATTGGATCATTCTCCCCATAAAGATTTCAAAGAGTTTTACGGTTGACACCAAATAAGGGAGAATTTCAAAGTTGCATCCTCCTACAAGGGCAAAACAAACTAAGGGAGGAGATGTTGCTTCTTCCTCTTCCTCCATTCCACCCACTTCCCTTCGACCTTCACCTTCATTCGGCTTGTGTTCATCTTCCATCCAGTCATCTGAAACTGCATTTTCAACCCCCATCTCCAGAAGCCAGGAAGTTGCCTCTCTCCCGGCTTTTCAAGCCCAAGGTAGATCCCAAACAATCGTAGCCTAGGCTGCTGTGCTACTACAAGCGCAGCTCCAGATTGTTGTTCTTCAATAGTAGATACCACCTCTGCCTCCTGCCATGGCTTGGTTGGCACAAAATCCTTCGCTGATACACTTCGCTGCTTACCATGACATGCCCAAGAATCCAGAAGACTTTTGTTCAAAATTCAATCTTCACGGCCCGCAAAGGACGGCGGAAGAGCACATAAAAATATTTGAAACAAAAATTACCAAAATACAAGTCGATCATGAGGATGTTGCATGCCACCTTTTTCCACACTCGTTGGGTGAGGAGGCCTTTTATTGGTACATCAATTTTTTTAGGGGGTCCATTACTTCATGGGACCCCATGAAGAATGCTTTCTTGCAAAAGTATAAGATCCCGATCAACCCCTTAGTGTTATACAGGCAGTTTATGTCCATTAGGAGGGAAGTTAATGAACCCATTGGATCCTTTAATGACCATTTCCACCATTCCTTCACAAGGTTTCAGGACCCATATCTTCATAATGATTCTGCAACCCTCCCAGTCTATTGTGGCATTAGACAAACTTATGTTGGCCTGGGTAAAGAGGGTGCGTCTGCCACTCACCTAATTAGTAACTACCTATACAGAGGTTGTTATTGCCAGTGTAGATTTCGAGCAAAATATCTTTGGTCTGCTTCCTTCTTTGGGACCAGTAGCTCACCCAATGCAGGTTCAAGGGCTTAATCAAGCATTCGCTAACCAGACCCCTCTTATGAACCATGTACCTTAGCTACCCATTGTTCTGCATCCTAGATAGTCCATGAATTATGCACCTCTGGTGCCTTCTTATTTGCAGCCTCAGCAACAACAAAGCTACCCTCAGGCTCCCCAACAACAACAGGTGTATTCTCAACAACCGCAAGCACCGTTATTTTTTCCAAAACCAGAATTCCCTCCAGTGCATCAGAATCAGCCGGTAGCCCCGCCTGTCTTTCTCCAAAATCTGGCACCATAGCCAAGTAGCACTACTGAGAAAGACAAATTGGAAGAGCTGGCAAAGATGATAAAGAATATGTCCACAGAAATGACTCACTTAAAAAATAAAAATAATCAGTTGCAGGCATCCCAACGTAACCTCTAGGCCAATCTTAATCAGGATAGCCCAGACAATAGGGACAGTAGGGACAACCGGGAAGCAAGCACCTCTTCTGGATAGAATTATGATAGAGGACATAATCTGAATCAAAGTTACGAGAGGAGACCTTCCCAGAGGCAGAACCGTACATGGAATACGAGGCCCAATAATGGAGGTTTCTCTACTCCTCTTGATCAGCCGACCAACAATGAAAGAACGGCTAGTGGGGTGTACCTCACCGAGGCAGCCTTATCCAAATGGTGTCGAATTCACAAGACTAGTAGACACTCCAAGTTGGATTGTCTTGAATTCTAGACAGTTACAGAAATTTTCCAAATTGAGGTCCAAAATGCTGCAGATAGTACCGATTGCAAACACATCATTTCATCTAAGCCTTATGACTCCTCATGTCTTATGGTAAACCAATCGTCGTTTCTATGAAGTGACCACAATCAGCCTAAGGTCGAGCCCACCCATGTTGAGGGTGAAGAGGTGCAGGAGGTAAGTAACGAACAAACCTTGGCTCAACTTTTTGATTCAGTAGACAATGGTTCAGTAGAAGAGGAAGAACCATTTGTAGATGAAGTTTACATGTTCCACCAAAGAAAAACTCTTTACTTCCTTAGGAACAGGCAGGTAGGTGGACCCTTTACAACTTCTACCCCACCAAACAATTTTACTACCCCACCCGACCCTAATGCTAGCAATAACCCTGGGATTCCTCATATAGCCACCCAATATCTCAACAAGGATAGGCCTCAAAATTAGGCACAAAATTAGCCTCAAGGCCAACCCCAAAATTAGTCAAGTCAAAGGGAAGTCCAACCTTCTAGCTCTGTAATAGGTCGAGCCTTCGGCTCTGAGATTGAACATATGGGTAAATATGTGGCAGAAGAGTTCAAGAAAGTAAAAATTAGTTTATCTGCCTTCGAACTACTCAAGGTCCCTACCATAAGGCACACCTTCTTTAGGGTACTCAATAGGACCCCATCCTCTAGCATGAAACAAGAGGCATCAGCTAGGAGAGTTACCTTTGAAGAACCTAGGCAAGAACCCATGATATAGGATAACATAGGGAAAAGGAAGGATGTTCCCTCAAATTAGTCTATAGGTAAACAACTAGAAAAGCAACCAGACCAGAACAATGGGCAGAGTTCTAAGGATCAATCATCTAGATAGATTAAGGATAAAATTGGTGATAAGAGAAAAGCTCAAGTAGCTCAAATACACACGCCCATAGGCCTCTTCCAAGGAAGATTGGAAAATCCCCATTTCCTTACCACCATTCGGATATTCAGGAAAAACTTGCATAACTACCTGCTTGATTCAGGGGCGTCTTCCAATGTTATGCCTCTGGCAGTATGCAAGCCTCTTGGGATTACCCCCACACCCTCAAGAAGGAAAGTGACCCAGTTGGACAAAACAGAAATCAACATCGTGGGAGAGATGAATTGGATCCCATTGCAAATTGTTGCAGATCCAAGGATACAACAAGTCATTGATATTCAAGTGGCTGATATCTCTGATGCATACGGGATCATCTTAGGAAGGGAATTCACCAGAACGTTGAATGGATATGTTTCCACAGACCATTCTCACATGTGGTTGCCATGGAAAGGGCTGCCAAATTAGATCTGTATAGACCGGGAGCCTTGTATGAGATACATAATCACGGAATATAACAACTAGAAAAAAGTGTTGTTTGTTGAGACAGGATTGGGAAACTATTGTCCCTTTACCTACCAAGATGAATTTGAATCCCAAGAAGAATGTATTGATGAAGTCCTCTTGGTGTAATGTAGCCCTCCAACCAGCTTTACTCAAATTCCTCCGAGTATAGAAATGCTAGCAGAATCAGACAATAAACCTGATGAAGGCGACAACTGGGGACTACTCAGTGGTTTCCAGGAATTCATAGGGAAGTGTGCAAGGGATCAACTCAGCTTGGGTGCCCGAATAGATTTCTAGGATCTCTTGCTACAAAATTGGTGCAAAATTCACAATGTTTCCCACTTCGAGTTTGATTGCCACTTGTGCCAAGCAGCAGTAGAGCATGTCAGAAAATCAACTGTCCCTGAGAAGGAAACACCGAAGGAGGTGCTAACTGAACCACCCGTTGATGAACACCTTGAGCTACAAGATTTCCAAAAGGTCGCCAAGGTGACCACCTAGCCAGAAGGAAGTAAGAGCCAAGTTGGTCCTGGGGTCAAAGAGCTTTCCAGATTTTGGACACTTCGATTTGATGGATCTAAATCAAAACAAGGAGCCAGTACCGGGTTCGAGCTCATCATCCCAGCGGGTAAGACCTTTCTTGCTACCCATAGGCTGTAGTTTTATTGCACTAATAATGTAGCAGAATACGAGGCACTTGTGCATGGTCTTCTTATGGCCTTAAAGCAAAATGTTAAAATGCTACAAGTTTTTGGGGACTCTGAACTCGTAGTCAAACAAGTTAAAAAATTGTATTCCTGTCATGATAGAAGACTTGCGAACTATAGGCATATGGTTTGGAATCTCTTAGAAAGTTTAGATGCATTCAATAAACAGCTGATCCCCCATGCTCATAATCAAACAGTCGATGCCTTGGCTCAAGCAACCAGCACTTTGCAACCCCTTTCCTTGTTTGGGCTTAAGAAATTTATAGTTGAGTTGACATCCACACCGTCTGTCCTGGATAATGTCACTCACTTTTAGGTCTTCAATGACGATAAGCACATCCTTGAATTCATCATGATTTATGATGTCTTTTCCACCCAAATAATTGATGAAGCAGATCCAAAAGAGGCCGAATTGGACATAAAGGGGGTTATCAACCTCAAAACCAACATGATTCCTAGAGGCATGGTTCAACTCGAACGCATATTTGATTTGGACCAGATCAGAGACCAGGACTGGAAGACAAAGAAGGAAGCCATAAGCAACCAATGTGATGCTCATAACCTTAGGACAGTTGAGGAGACCAAAAATGTGTTTATTGGCAAAGTGTGCACACCCGAAGAAAAGAAGGGAATCATTGATGCTTTACAAAATTATCACGACGTGGTGGCATGGAGCTATAAAGATCTCAAGACTTATCAGACCTCCATCATCACGCACACCATCCCTCTCAAGACATAAGTGAGGCCATTCCACCAGTGGTAGCGCCCTATTAATGCCTTGTTAGAGCCCATCATTTACAAAGAGGTATAGAAGTTTCTCTCAGCAAGAATTATCTTCCCTGTCAGACATTCCACATGGGTGGCCAACTTGGTCCCATTCAGAAAAAATAATGGACAAATCAAATTGTGTGTGGACTTTCACAATTTGAATAGGGCTTCGAAGAAGGACAACTATCTAGTGCCTTCATTGCACGAGGTTCTGCAGATCGTCAACGGCTCCCAAATGATGTCTTTCCTTGATGGGTACTCTGAATATAACCAGGTGATGGTACAATATGAAGATCTTCATAAAACAACATTCACCACCAAGTGGGGAACCTTTGCTTACATAAGGATGCCTTTTGGGCTCATCAACATTGGCGCCACTTTCCAATGTGCCATGGATATTGTCTTCAAAGATCTGATTGGAAAAGGCATAATCATCTATATGGATGATTTAACTATGTTCTCTAAAAGGCGGAGTGATCACGTCTCTGATTTATGCAAAGTTTTTCAGAGATGTAGGGAGTTCAGAGTTTACCTTAACCCAAAAAAGTGCATCTTCGGCGTGACTGAGGGTAGATTTCTTGGACATATCATTTCAGAGAAGGGAATCTCTATAGACCCTTAATGTATCTAGTCTTTGCTGAGGATCCCACCACAAGGTAGCAAGAAAGAATTAAAATCCTTCTATGGAAAGATCAATTTTGTCAGGAAGTTCATCACGGGTTTTGCTGAAATTGTTAAACCACTCAATGCCATGTTAAAGCAAGATGCCAAAGTTGAGTGGACTCCCAAAGCTAAACAAGCTTTTGAAGAAATCAAACGGGCCATTGCTGAGGCACCTGTACTAGTCAACTCAAACTATCTGAAGTCGTTCTTTATCTATTCATTCACTTCAGAGCATTCCTGTGCTAGCATTTTGACTCAGAAAGATGATGAAGTGAACACTCGATTGCCTTCATGAGTGCTCCTTTGAAGGATGTTGAATTGTGATACCACAACATAGAAAAGAAATCATATTCCCCTGTTAGGGGAGTAAAAAAAATTTGGCATTATATCTTGCGCAATAAAGTGTTCACCATTGTCCCCGACCCAGCAATGAAAACATTGCTCATGCAAAATGAATTGGGCGAACGAAGAGCTAAATGGGTCACATTGCTCAAGGAGTATGATATGGAAATTCAACCGATGAAGTTGGTAAGAGGACAGGCACTTACCCACGCGATTGTTGAAGCAGCAACAGAGACCGGACCCAAACTCATAGTGCAGCAATATCAGCTCAAAGACGTTTCCCTGGGAGAGTGGTACAAGGATGTTGTTTATTATTTGCTGAATCACAAATATCCACCCCACTTGCAAGGAGTCTAAAAATATGCCCTTAGACTGAAAAAAATGGTTACATGTTGTAGGGGTCCATTTTATAAAAAAGAAATCATGAAGGCATTTACTTGAGATGCCTTGGCAAGGAAGAAGGAGATCGAGTCTTGAAGGAGTCTCATAACAAGTTCGGCACTGGTCATGGATCTGGGCCCTCCACTACACATCAAATATTAAGAGCATGGTATTATTGGCCAACTCTCTTCAGGGATGCTCATTGCCATCTTTGTTCATGTCACACATGTCAGATCGCTGCTACCAAGGAGAAGAATGTTGTCCCACTGCAGCCTATGCTGGAGGTAAGGTTGTTCGCGCAATGGGGTCTCGATTTCATTGGTCCAGTAAGCCCTCCATCATCTGTGTGACATAGGTACATTCTTACTGCTACTGATTACTATACTAGATGGACATAAGCAATTGTATATAAGCAATGCACAACTAGGGTAGTTACAAATTTTCTGGAAAGTTTCATTTTAAATCACTTTGGTTGTCCTTATGCATTAGTGTGTGATAATGGACCTAGATTTTCTTCATTAAAATTTGCTGGTTGGGCCTTCGACTATGGGATTGCCCTTAAATTTTTGTCTAATTACTACCCTCAAGGCAATGGCCTTGCTGAGTCCATGAACAAGAACCTGATCACGGTAATCAAGAAATTTCTAGATAGGAATCCCAAGGACTAGCATACCCAACTCTGTTTCACCCTTTGGGCAGACCACACCCGCCACAAGACTGCCCTTGGTGATTCCCCATTCCATCTTGTTTACGGCTTAGAGCCCATGTCTCCTATCCATCTGAAGATTCTCACTCTCCAATTTATCAACGAATTTTATGAAGAAGGGGATCGTAGAGAAGCTCGGTTAGCTAAGCTCTTGCATTTAGAAGAAGTTTGAGACCTGGAAATAGAAAATTTCACCAAACATCAAGGTGTAGTTAAGCGATGGTTCGATCGCCGAGCCAAAATTAAGGCCTTTAGAATTGCAAATTTAGTCTTGTACTGGGACAAGGCCCATGAAAAGAAAGGGGGACACAAAAAATTTAACAAGCTTTGGCTTGGCCCCTTTCAAATAGCTAAAATTTTGGGAGACAATGCTTTCTACCTAAAGATCTTAACTTGTGAAGACATCCCATTGCCAGTCAATGGGCAGCACCTGAAGCATTACTTCCAAGCCTAAGCTCTCTCGAGCTCTTTCCTGTAAATATTTTTACATAGGCTAGAGTAAGTTGTCTTTTGGTTTTCTTGCATCTTGTTGTTTTGCATCGCTCTGTTTTGTTCCCCGGCTGTTTTGTTTCGTAAGGAGGGTGTCTTCTATTTTTTATTGTTGTGGTCGTGCTCATTCGACGAATGGTTTACTTTGTTGCTCATCCTTAGTGTTCTTTGGCTAAGCATTCATTCTTGACTATTGGTCCCTGAAAGCAGCCTAGGAGTGATCTCATTTGAACTTTTCCTTAGAACTCAACCCTTGGTTAGATATCTTTACACACATCTCAAAGATTACACAAAATGCATGCTACTTATTTCCAAAGGACTGTAAAAGGGTTACTATGATCTCCAAGCAAGTGAAAAATCTTAAGTCTGCTCCAGTGACCTTGTGGTTCCCAAACCCGTCGCAGTATTTAGTGCTTGCATGGCTGAGCAGAAGATAAGTGAGAAAAGGAAACGTTGAAGAAATATTAAAAAAGAAAAAGAAAATTTTGCAATCAAGCAACCGTATGGATGTGTAGGTAACTCTACCGGGGCTATGGATTCTCGGCTGGCAGTAGAGCAATATCTGTGGGATTATAGCGACAACTCCGTCAGGGCTATGGACACCTAACTTGCAGAGGGGCAATGTCCAAGTAACTTTTGGTGTGGGATGGTTTATGTAGCTTGTTCGATTGGAGTGGCAGCCATCTGTCACAGTTCCCGTGGAAAGGAATAAATTCACTACACACACTTCTGAGATGTCTTGTAGACTAACCCAACTAAGGATCTTGTTCTCCTAGTTCACCCTTGGAAGTCTGCCCCTGGTCTACAAAACTAGAGATTTTGGGTCTTGAATGAATATTCATCCTTAGAACGCTTGGGAGCATTCTCCAGCAAAGTCACCACTTGTTTTTCCCTTAGCACACACGTCCCATTCGGATTGGGGACCCTCTTTTCTTTCACCTTGCCGAGTCATTTTGTCGCTACCTCGTTTTGTGTGTCCCCCCATTTTGGTGTCTTAAGTGGTCAGCGTGCCTCTAAACTCTCATGTTGAGTTTTTTGGATATCGTCCCCTCCAATTTTGCTAAGTCCTGATGCCTTACAGAACCTCCTTGGTAGTTTGCCTCTGCCAACGACCTTGGGACCTGGTGGGCCCGCCCCGTCGAGTTTCCCTAGACGGGTTTCCTCCAAGTGTTCACAGTTCCCAAATGATGGAAGGCTTCCACCTTCCCGAACCCTGGAGCCAAGATCCCTCTCTACCGTTAGTAAACCTTGTGGAAAATTTGAGTTGCCTTCATCCCCGCTAGGCCCGCTCCACCAGACTTTCGAGTTTGAAATTTCGCTTTGACCTTGCCATTCTTGACGGCCAACTGTTGACAGAACTCTGCCATTTGGGCTTCGAGATCCCCTTCACTGGCAGTTTTCAAAATCAAGTTTTGAGCCGTCGCGGTGTTCCATCTTTCTAGCCCCCAGGCCCTGGATCCAAGATTTCCACCCGCTTAAAATTCACAAACTTTCAAACTGCATTCACGCCCTCCTGGTCCAATTTGTCAGGCTGTCGTTCTCAGGATTCCCTTCGCCCTTCACCATTTCTAGCGGTGAAGCCTTGCCGGTGCTCCGCCATCCGGACTCCGGGTCTCTCCTTGTCGTCGGTATGATAAGCAATCTTCAACAGCCATTTCGACACGTCCTTTTGGACCTCAGACCCCAGACCTCTCACCATTGTCCGCTTATTTCAAATTCACCAACCAATGGGTCGGCCGTATAGGAATTAAATGAGGCCATTAATTGCAGAGGAGGGTATAAATATTAGGCCCCAACCTGTCATTTTCATTTGTCAAGATTACAAAGGAGGTCAGAGTGCTTGCCAGAGGAGTTCATTGCCTTCATCAATCACCGCCCTCTCACTCGTCACCTACACCCGCTGATCCTTAGTGGATTTTGCAATCTTCTTCATCAGGCTCCCTAGGTAGGTTTGTCGTCCACCCTCCTAAGTGGTTTTTTCATAATTTTGCACCTAAAAAATGAATAACATGGGTTTAAAATGCTTCAATTAGCTAAAACTTGATAAAACACACAAAACCCACCTTTTGGAAATCTAAAAACTTTCAAATTGGCCTCCTTTGATGATCTGGAACTTTCCTTCATTGTCATCATTCTTCATGCAGGGAATTCGAGCCCACTGGGCCTGGGCCCTTCCGTTGCTGGCGAAAATTATCAAAATAAACCTCTTTTTTCAAAACAGTCGCATCCTCTCTCAGGCCCGTCACCCTAGACCTCCATTGGCGGTTCTCAATCAAAATTTTCCAAACTAAAAGCGATGAAACCTAGCCTCCGTTTTGGCATCTCGGGCCTGAACCCCCAAACTTCCTTGTCTGGAACTTCGCGAAGTTTTCACTGATTTCAAAAGGCGGAGTGACCCCATCCGCCCAAGCTCCGGGACCTGGCTTCCTTCTCACCATCTAGCAATAAACACTCGAACCAATCCATCATCTCATCGGGTCCCAATCCGTGAAATTCCGTCCGCAGACATCCGTGGAAACTTTTCCATTTCAAACGGCTGACCACTGACGTCCTCCTGCTTCCTAGGTCCCGACCTTCCTTTTGCCAAGAAGATAAAAAACATTGAACTTTGGCGTCCTTGCATTCGTAGAGCTCTGCCATCCGGGATTCCATCCTGCCTTCGTCGGTCCAGAAATGGAAAACGTTCCTGCCTTTCCGACCTCTGGACTCTAACTAACCAGTTGCCACCCAAAACCTTAATGCAAAAAGTTGTCAGCGGAACAAACCTTCGGATCCGGTCCTTCGGGTCACTCCATCTGGGTTTCCCTTTCTGGATTTTCGTTCCCAAACGGCGAGACATCAGAAACTTTCTGCCTCTCTGGGTCTGAACCACCTGCCATCTTTTAGCTATTCAGGTCGTGGACCCTAGAACTCCATCTTCCCTAGGCCATTGGAGACAGGGAACTGCAGATAGCTTTCCGGGCCTGAACCTCCGGTGGCCCCAAAAGTAATGCCTACCCACATGCTAAAGTTTTTCCCTCTTTAGCATGAGCGCCTCAAACCATCAAAATGTGAAGACGGGAGAAACCACCTGGATCGCCCTAGCCTATTTGCCCCATTCAAACAGCATTCCTCCCAGGGAGTTCCGCCCCCTGAGCCTGGATTGTCTGAAACCTTTTAAAAGTAACTAACGGCATCTGAGAGGAAAATATTTAACTTTATTAGTCATATAATGTCTACTTTTATTTAGTTCATGAGATTTTGGCTAACGATACTGTTTTCAAGAAGTTGTACTCATTATGTCCATGCTTGCAGGATATATGAAATCGGGTGCAGGACCCTCGGGGGGAACTGCGAAGAAGGACAAAGGAAATAAATCAGGCAAGACTCCTTGTGGGAAGGAGGAAAAAGGCCAGATGAAGTTCCAGTTCCAGGGCGAACCTCTACGATCGAAAATCACCACGGACTGGAAGGAAATCATAGACACCAATATCGGCCATATCGATATTCATGAATTTAAGCGAAGGGTCAGAATTCACCCAAGGACTGAAAATGCCAGATTGATCAGGCAGAGTGGAATTGTAAAAGTTGCAGGCTTCCCCCCATCTCTCATTTCCCCTGAACTAGTCATGGCCTGTCGGCAAGCCTACCAGCCTGAGACAAGAACCATCATTGATAGAGATGGGAATATTCTCACTAACATGTTAGCCGACGGAATCACGAAAACTTTCCACATCCCTACCTTTGAGGAAATAGAAGTGCCCACAATGGAAGAGGGAAAGGTGACTTGGAATGAAGATCCGATGGGTTGTAGAAGGTTCATAAACTAGTTTTGGCTCAAGGAGAAAAGGGGCAGTGCTACAAAGGTCCCTCAGGAACTCTTTCGTAGCGATTTTCATGAAGACTATCACAACTTAGTGACCATACTAAGATGGTTAATGGGCCTTCCTTCTGCTATGTTTTATCAGAAATGGATGGTGTACTTCATTGAAAAAATTATTCGTGGGAACGAAGATGTCACCATGAAAGCCTCATTCTACTAGGGAGACATTATTAGCAATTGCTTCCATGAGCAGTTTATGAATGTATAAAAGAGCTCCAAATTCTACATGACCTCCTATCTAGTCTATTCACTGGTGGAGCAAAGGAAGTATAGCGGACTATTTATGGCACCTGAAGAGGAGCCGGGCCGGAAGTTGAAAGCCTATGACTGATATCCCCAGCTCCAATTCAGGAACTTTAAAAAGGAATATTGCAAGGTCAATGACACCTTCATTGGTCACATCAGCCAACTACTTAGAGGGGATTTTGAGAGGAGGGTCTCTCATAGCGCGCAGGCATTCCTAAAGCAGTACGCTTTCTTGTTCCTGCAATTTCCCAAATTCACCTACATTCATGCCTAGGGTTTCACTGAAAGCCCAAACAAGCTGCCTCGGTACCCCAACAAATAGATTATACTACTGGAACTCTCCCGACAACTACAACATGTGCACACCATTTTCAGCAACAAACATTTTGCAAGGATCTCTTATCCCTTGACCTTCGGTCAAGGCATGTATAAATTGCAAACTTCCCAGTGTGTTGGGAACTCAAAAAATGAATTGGCAGAGTACCACTTCCGACTACACACTACTCGCCCGCGGAAAGACCCGTATGGGGACGTGAGGAAAGCACTGGGACCAGAGTATGCCCACTTGCACCATGTTGAGGATTTCTGGGAAAATTTCCAAGATGACCAAGAGGTGTGTGTCAGGCACTACATGAGGATGACTGCATACTTCGTAAGAAGGGTGCAACTATTCCCTATACCAGATCAAGTTTAGGAAGATGAAAGCATAGTTATCGATCATAGGTATAATGCAATCTCCAACTTACCGTTGCCCGCAATTGATTTGGATGAGCAGGAGGTCGATGACCTTGACATTGTGACTAAACCCATCATGGCTCGAACTAAAGAATGGGTTAAAAGACAAGTGACCCAGATAAAGTAACAAGGAATGGTCCTAACATATGAAGGGCTAAAGAGTGAGCCCAGTACCACTGAAGATGTCGCTGCCACAACTTGAATGGGTGGGACATCTAAATCTCCTCTGATCACCAGATCGAAGAAGAGGAAAGGAATGGAAATGGAGCAGTCACCAAATCCCAAAATATACACAAGGAAAGATTCAGGAGGCTCACCTTCCAAGAATCCCAAGTGAACAGAGGGCACCATGGAGTAGCCTGGAATCCAAGAAGGTGAGGAAGAAAGGATAGATATCTTAGTCCATCTTGCCCCTTCACCTCTGGCCGAGCCCGTAATAGTGATTGACTCCTCCTCCGCTGTGACTACTCCTCTTTCCTTCGCCACCATGTCACCCACCATATCACTCCCATTAGCCACAGTAACAACACCAATACCCACTCCCACATTGCCTGAGGCTTTCTCAAAACACATGCAAAATCTCCCTTTCGAGCTCTCCCAAATCTTTATAGACCCCACCCTTCAGGCTGCCTTAGCGTAAGTCCTCGCTATTGCCGCACCCTCACAACCTCCCACAGGACCACCAGCAATGGAGGCCATGATGTTGATCTCTGAAGAATTGGAGAGGTGGGAGCAATAAGCCTCGAAGCCAATTGAAGAGGAGGCCGACGAGTACCATGAACACCCAGAGTATGAACATCGACAAATTGACAAGGTGGCCTACAAAGAGGGAGGAACAGGCTCTTCCTAGAGCGGTGATGAGGAGGAGGACGCTGGTGGTAGAGTCATCATACAAACTTTCGATGATGATCTTGAAGAAGAAATGGACATGCAGCTGAAACATGATGAAGAAGAGACAAAAAGGTCACCTCCCAGGAAGGAACAGGAGGGAAACATGACAGCAGAAAAGTTAGAAATCCCTACAGGGGAAAAACAACTGGATATTGTGCCACCGCCTCCTAGAGAAGAAGAAGATATAGAAGAGGACAAGCCCGAGGAGTACATGCACAAGGATGAATAGATTGAAGAAATAAAGGAGAAGGAAATTGAGACAGAAGGAAGTCCCCAAGGGAATTTGATTACTAAACCTCTCGTCAAATGCCTCACATTTATCCAATATTTTGATGAGGAAGAGGGAGATAACACAAAAATGAAAGGTACACAAATGGAAGTCTGAACAGAGGAGGGTGAAGGTAATCAAGAGTCGCCAAAAGGAAAGTATCGCATGTCTGAATGGCTAGAGAGGTAGCTTGAGAAGAAAAATCCTGCTCCTGAGGATCAGAGAGCGAGGCTAGAGGCTATCCTAGCCCGAGCACAAATTTCAACCAGAAAGGAGAAGAAGCCTAAAGTTAGATCCAAGGTAACAATGGATGCTCTTGGGTCCCAAACCACACAGATAGCAACACCCATGGTAGGCCAGGAGGGTGTAAGCTATAATGATTCCACCATTAATTTGGGGACTACTACCAGAGAGCAGAAGGTGGGACATCTTGAAGAGTCAGTGGCTACAGTGGTGCACCTGATAAAACAAGACAAGATCTCAAAGGACGAACTTAAAGCACAGGTGGCTGCCATGACGGATTACATCGAGCAATGGTCTTCAGTGGATGAAATTCCTACCACATCCGTAACTCCACCCCAAATGTTGTCCAAAGAACAAATTGACAAATTAGAAAAGAGAAAGATTTTGGACAAGACTATAGAGAGTTGGTTCTGACAAGTCCTGTACGTTAGGAACATGGGTATCAGCTAGGCTATTCGGACAGCCAACAAGTTCTTGGATCTGTAGCAATCTCTGGAGAGCACGAAGAAGCTTTGCACCAACTTACCTACAACATATGATTCCACCTATCCAAAGATTGAGGCCATCCTCCAGTTACCAAAGGCCACATGGGAAAAGGAGCTTGTATTCAAAAGAGATGATCACTGGTTGGTGGACATGTGGAGGTGGAATTTCGATAACAAAAGGGAAAGGTTGAAACAAATAATGGATAAAGTGGATCTAGACATCGAATGGGTCAAGGAAATTAGGGCGGACTGCACCCGATATCTAAAGTTGATGATAGAATATGACATGCCCACAGTGTAGATGGATCCAGAGAAGATAAAGCCTTATTTTCAGAAGAAGATGGAGGATGGGATGTCCAATGAGATAACAATGGAATTCATGAGTTTCGTTGCCCATTCCTTTACCCAGTCAGAGTTGTTTAGGGATCAAGTTGTAAAGTATGATGAAGACTGGAAGAAGCTTGAGGATAATGCAAAAGAATGGAGTTACCAGATGCTACGGTCTGATATTATTCAAGTGGAAAAGCTCCAGCCGGTCATTCTAAAATTTATGGAATATGCAGCTTTGAAGAATTAGGAGGGCAACCCTATTATCAATGAAGAGCTCCTAAAGGAATAGCTACAACAAAAGAGCAGCCAACAAAAGACAAAATGCTACAGTGTTGTCACTAAAGGACAAAATAGGGAAAAGACAAGAATGTAATTTTAAATTGTAATATATTTAGGGGTAGGTGAAACCCTATTTTTTAGTGAATCTTAGCCACACAATGAAAAAAAATCTTGGCCATTCATTTATCTTTTTGAACACTATAAATAGGGGGTCTCCTCTCATTTCCAAAGAGAGTTAAGTTGTTGTAAAGACATGCTGCTGAAATTTATAATGAAAATATATTGACTTGGTGTATTTTTTGATTTCTCCACATGTTTCATGGTTCAATCTCCATTGTTAAATGCTTTAGTTAGATTTATATTGTTGTTTTACTTAGATTCAAAGTGCTTAGATAGACTTTAGTCATGTTGTTCTATGATTATAGAAATTTCTATTGTGTTGATGCCTTCTAGCCCATACTTTTTGTTGTTTGCTACTAGTGAATGGCCTTGAAAAGTTAGCATGGGCTGAAATTTAAAGCTGCTCTTTAAATATTTATCTTTATTAATGCATGTAAATGGTGGATGAATGGTAAAATATTTGCAAACCTTTGAAGATAGCACAGATTTCACGATACTGTATATTTCTTGGTTAAGTGGAATTATGTTTAAAGGGAGTTGTACATAGCAGAACCTCCATGATCACTGTTCACAGTGAGCTGCAAATCGAGGAACCTTCTCTCTTCCTTGCTCTTTTCCATTTTCTTAAGAAGTAGTCTGTGCCAAGGTTCATTACACATTGTAAAGCCAAACTTAAAGAAAACATTAAAGTTTCAGATTGTTGTTTGAACCTACAAGAAATGACATCGTGCTCCCACTTCAAGGACTTCAAAATTTAAGATCTATTCTACATCCAGCTACGTAAGTCCGCCCCGTGACTATTAGCAAAATCACATCAAATATCAACTGAGGAATTCCATGCAAGTCATGACTTGACACCCGAGAGACCTTGGGGATATTTTCAGCCACTTGCTGCTAGAAGATTTCCTTTCAAGAGAGGTAGTGCACATACGTATTACCTGTGTTGATAAATTGTGTAAAAACACCCATCAAAAGTGACTACCAACTGCACCTAGTGTCCCTACACCTAAGCTACCACCATCATCACCACCACCACCATCATCACCACCACCGCTACCATCATCACCACCCCTACCACCACCCTCAAGACCATCGCCATCCCCTCCATCCCCAATATCACTCTCCTCCTCTCCATCCCCCCTCTGTCTCAGTGCCTAAGGTAGTGCCCTGTCATCATCATCAACTAGCGAAAATGGTTCATCAGGACTAGATAACCTTGGAAAGGGATGTGTGCAGAAATACTCAGAATAATCCTCTGTCATCCCTGCATCTGCAACCTATGGAGCATAATTCCACACACATGGTGCCAATGTATAATACTTGATACAAGCAGAATCATAAGATAAGAAAGGCCCCCACTCTGGCACATCCTGTTTGTCATTGTGAATAACTGACAACCACCTAAGGCATCGCCTGAACTCATCCAAAATGACGACAAACCCACAGATACAAATATCTATTGAGTATAGAATGTGTTCATCCCATCAAGTATCACTATAGGAGCGTGTAGGGAATTTCCACCTGATCCTCTGGCGACACCTCACCATCCAAGTAAGGGTGCCATGTCACAGTCTCCAGAACATCTAGGACATGTCTCCAATAATCTAATTTTCTAATCTTATGTTGGACACACGGATCGGTGTAGCTGAACACATAAGGTCTACCCACCGATCGCTGTCTATCTCCCACTAGCCGAGTGATCACTATATGCTCCCATGCCCATATCTAGAACAACGTATCTCCAGAAGAGAGGCTCGTCGCCCCACAATAAACACCCTAGTGCAAATCATGAGACAAATGAGCTAACATACAAGAACCCCGTGCATATATGGTCCCCTCCAACATCATACGCTCCAATACCCAACCCCAGCCCACCGATAATCCCTTGGACTTGTGGTCAGGATAAAGGAATCTTCCAACAAACCCGGACAAAACACACGGTAGAGGATCATATCTCCCGATCATCTCCCACCAGGGAACCCAACAGCCTGAAACATGATCATCTCAAAAAATCCTACAAAAGGCATCTGTCTCACCTTGCTCTACTTTTTCATACACAACTATCTCGCCAACCACTAGAATCCGCAAGTTACAATACACATCCTTGGGAGTAACTGTCATCTCCCCAGTAGCCAGATGAAAGGTGTTAGGGTCACTATGGAACCTCTTCGCCAAAGTAGTCAGCAAATCCCTATTAATCCTATACTGAGGTATATCTAACAATTATGTCAAACTACAATGTGCAATAATATCTAAATCATCTTGTGTCAACTAACGAATCATATCCCACGTCTTCAGGCAATGCTCCCAAGACTGGAGAACATCAAGGTCCTCCTAATCATATCATGACAAACAAATCAGCATTACATCAAGCAAATCAGGTTCAATCAAGATCATCAATCAATCACATCAGGTTCAATGAAGATCACTGTAGACACCTAAAAATGACCTAGGCTTGCAAGCTTCATTTTTATGACTTTCATCCTAGCATAATTATGACATTTAATTATGTCCTTGGTTCACATTCGACTACTGATTAAATAATTCATAATTATTTAATTAATTCATGTCTTTGTATTCTTCATGGTTATTAAATAAATAAATTATATTTATTTATTAACACATTAATTGTTCGTTTTCTAATTAACAAATTTTAATTTATTTAATTCCCTTGTTATGAGTTTCTCTTCCCGATTATTGTCAAAGGTAAGTTTTATTTATTTATTTAATATGTCACTAATTGTCTTAATGAAATGAATAGATTAATTATTTAATTAATTAATCTTATCTCGCTTAAATTAAATAATTATCTTTAATTATCAATTGTCAAATTAATATTCTCTCATTTTAAATAAATGAAAATATTTAAAATGTCATCTCATTATTAACGTTTATCCATTTTGCAAAGCACTGGAGCATTATTTATTTGTCTCATAAAATCCATAATTTGAATTAATTTAATTCAAATTAGTAATTATTCTTCCAAAAATCAAGTAATCGGGTAGATTCTTGATTTTTCAAATCTGATCTTCAGCTCAAATCTTATCTTCTTGATTTTTTGAATCTCGCAAATCAGGCAATCTTATCTTCTTGATTTTCAAAACTTTATTTCTAATTAATTTGTTCAATTTATTCTCCACTATCGATCCATTTATCTAGATATTATTTTACCATCTGGACAATGAATTTTCCCTAACCCCAATTAGGGATTCTCAGGTTTAATCTGGACCTCTCATTCTAGGTATTTCTTAGAATTTAATCTCATCCGTCCACTCAAATTTTTTTTTTCTATAAAAGACAATTTTGCTCATAGTTTCGGGATCCAGTCACTTTTAATATAGGCATTTAGTC